>JAVYIG010009587.1:0-76861 GCA_035222895.1 Strongylocentrotus droebachiensis | reverse complement strand
CTTTGGACTTTGCCGCCCTTAACCCCAGCGCCCCCTTATTGGGTGGACAAACGTTACGCCACTGCCAGATGAGTCGACCATAATAATAGATCTCCATACTAGCGCGCTTCTCTTGTCTTCTGCGGTTATTATACACCCACGCAAATTTACGTGTCAATAATACTTGTCGATCATGAAATCACTTATCTTTTTTTCTTTCTATTTTAAACTTTTTGTTCATAGTGACATCAGTCCGGAATAAATAACACTTGTCGTTAGGCAGTCTCGAATAATAATTTGTTAAAATACGAATTACGTCATCGCATGCCTATATACTTCTTATTTACTACCGGGCCCGTCAGTTGGGACTTTGAAGGTGGGGTGTAGGTGGCTGTTGCGGTTGGGGTTGGGGTCGGGTTGGCATACGGGGCGCAGACGTGCATGATAGAAAAAGTTTGTGTGATAAAAGGGTGAAGCAATGAAGTGTACCAGAGGCGGCGGAGCGACTTCCAAAGTGGGGGGGGGGGGGGGGGGGGGGGCACCAACAAAAAAGGGCACTTTCTGGGGAAAAAGGGCACATACAAAGGGAAATCTCAAAGCGAAAATAAACTACTTTAGACATTGGTATATACCCCTAAAATTTGATTACATTATCAGGGATGATTTCAATATTTGTTTCTCTTTATACATCGTATAAAATATTGCTTTTTAAAGCATCATACCTTGCAGTTGGGTGTGATGGTCGAAAAAATCATTTGCGAGCGAGGAAAAATATAAGTTTTGTGAGGTCACAGTGCGAAAACTACATCTTATAAAGAGGAAAAAACCAATCCTCATCGGATTATAAATAAGCACATTTTCATAACAGCAAACTGAAAAGACCTTTGATAAGTAACATAATTATAACATCTATAAATGTGAGCGAGCGTAGCGAGCGAGCTTTGGGAGATATTGCTCTTAGTCGCTTGAAATTAGGGGCACGTTTAATGATGAGAGGAAAGGGGGGACACTTATCGAAGGGATAACACACATATTAGAAAATAAAAGGAGTACGTGTCAAAGTACAAAGGGTTATTATCAGAGGTGAAAAGGGATAAAAAGGCACTTATGAGAATGGAAATTGGGCATTTGTCGACGGAAAAGAGGCAACCATCAGATTTTGATAGGGGCATTTATGAAAAAGGGATAGGTTCCTCATAAGAAAGGAAAAGGGGCACGTATCATTGTTAAAAAAGGTTAATTATCAGAGGTGAAAAGGGGCACTTATCGCACCTGAAAAGGGGCAAACACCATATATGAAAGAGGCACTTATGAGAATGAAAAAAGGACACTAATAATAAAGGGAAATGTGCATTTGTTGAAAGAAAAGGAGCACCGATCAGATTTTGATAGGGGCATTTATTGGAGGTGAAAGGGGGCTTTTATGAAAAGCGGAATTCTGAAGGAAAAAGAGCATTTATTAGGAAGGGAAAGGGGCACGTGTCAAAATAAAAGGGGGTGTTATTAGAGATGAAAAGAGCACTTATCAGGAGAAAAGGGGGGCACTTGCCAAAATAAAACGATTGTCTCTCAGAATTGAATAGGTCTATTGAAAAAGGACTATTTTCATAGGTGAAAAGGGGCATTTATGAAAAAGCGAAGGGCTCTTTGTTAAATGGGGGCACTTATCATAAGGAAAAGGGGCACTTATTAGAAAGGATAAGGGGCACATGTGAAAATATAAGGTGCGCTTATCCGAGTTAAAAAGAGGTAGTTATTAAAAGGGAAAAGGGGCACTTCTTACAAAGGAAAAGGGGCAATTGTCAAAGTAAATGTGGCAATTGTCAAAGTAAAAGGGGCACCTCTTAGATTTGAATAGGGCAATTATCAGAGGTGAAGGAGGCGCTTAACAAAAGTGAAAAGGGGCGCTTCTTGTATCCGAAAAGAGGCACTTAGCCTACTAGAGATTAAAAAGGGCACTTATGAGAATGGAAAATAGACACTTATTGCAAAGGAAACTGGGAACTTGTTTGGGAAAAGAGGTACGTGTCAAAATAAAAGGGGCACATATCAGAGGTGGAAAGGAGAGGGGGCACTTTTAAAAATTAACAGGGGCACATATCAAAGTAAAAGGGGCACTTTTTATGTAAAAAGGGGCGCTTCTTACAAAGTTAAAGGGGCACTTTTCTCATGGAAAAAGGGGCACTTTTTGGGTACTTGAAAAAGTGGGGGGGGGGGCTAAAGTATTTGCGATCAGATAGAGCAAAGCAAGTTGGGAGTAAATTGGCGTGGGGTCAAGGGGCGGAGCCCCTTGAAGCTCAGAGTTTTTAGGCATTTAATAAGGATCAAATGAGCATATTTTGATACCTTGTGACATTTGTGACACTTGCATGCAGGTCATTAATCGGAGTGGAGTCCAGGGGACGAAGCCCCCAAAAGCTCGGAGTTTTAGGCATTAAATTACGATCAGATGAGCATCCAGGGGCCGCCTTAGGGCTCTTGGTGGGGTCTAGGGGCGGAGCCCCCGGAAGCTCAGGGTTTCAGGCTTTTGAACTATGGTCAGATGAGCATCTAGTGGCGTGTTTAGGGCCCTGGTGGGGTCCAGGGGCGGAGCCCCCGGAAGCTCAGGTGTTTTGGGCATTTAATTATGGTCAGCTGAGCAACCAGGGGCCCGCCTTAGGGCTCTTGGTGGGGTACAGGGAAGCTCTGGGAAAATCATGCCATTTCAGCAACATTATTAGTCACTGGTATCGAATTAGAAATAAACCACGTTTGAATTTTATCGGGAGGGGGGCGGGGGGGGGGGGGACAGCCCCAATCCCGAGTGAGTGAGCATAGTGAATAAGAGGGGTGAAGGTGACGAAAGTGACTAGGCCTACCCCCTCACAGATTTTGAAGTTTTGTTGTATTTCAAAATTACATTCCTGAGCAAAACTATAGTAGTGTACTTTTTTTACACTTCACTTTTCTACAATATTTACTTGTACATCTTGAAGGATATTATGCGAGGGAGCAAAGCTCCCGAGCCAGAAGATTTTTGCATTTTTATTTGTCTAAACGCTGCACTCTTGTAGTGTGTTGCAGTCCTATATTTGCTGTACATTGTTTCTTCACTTTTTCAAATTTTCCGGGGGGGGGACTGTCCCCCCCCCCCTACAAAAATCGAGGGGGGGACGTGTCCCCCCCCCCCCGGATCGCCGCCCCTGGTTTGTAGATAAACCTAGGTTTATATGCGTCATATGACGCGTTTTGACGCGTTCTAGACCAAGGTTAGTCTGACTGGACCATAGAGATATATACTTAATATCTCTATGGACTGGACCTACTACTTTGTAGTAGGTCCATGGTCTGAACCCTGGTTTGTCGACAAACCTCCTTTGTGAATTCGGGCAATATATAGTGCAGACATTGTTGGGGGGGGGGGGTGTTGCTGTCTGACATAGAGTGGTCACTGGTGGGGGGGGGGGACAAAATGTTTACATAGTGCTGCCTGGGAGTCGAGCAGAAACAAGTGCTATAAATAACTCTATGGCTAACAATGACATAATGCAAGTCGAAATATTCTTCCGCGTCTCATAAAGTTTGGTAATTAGTTGACTTGTAGCAAGAATTACAAGCTTTTTCCGTTAGTTATATTACAGAAAATTATGAATTTCAAATTGATTCAATTACTTAAAAAGAAAGAGAGAGCATCGACAACACATTTTCGTCCGGATTTGCTGCGCGGATTGATTTATGCAAATGATGTTTTGATCGTCCACGCCTACTCATCATCATAACATCACCCAAAACCACATGGCCGATCGTAGGTGAAATCGTCGCATTTTAGAGAGAGATTCGAGGGCAAATGCTGCTATTTTGGTAAGACATAATTAGTGTACGTAACAATTATACTAATATATTTTCATGCAATGATAGAAATGTATTTTTATTGATTATTTTTGAGGGAAAGGAGCAAAAAACATTGGTTTCGTTACAAGGTTCCACGTTGGACTTGGAGCAGTTACGCCAAACGTTTGTGGTACGTTGCGCGGGAGCTGCTGGCGCGGCGCTGGCCTGGGTATATGCAGGGTTAATGTATGAATTATACATTCTCCGATGTTATTCGGCCGGGGTCAACTTGGTGGTGAGCTCTATTGACAGATAATACATAATTTCATGTGAGTGTGAGTGTATGACTATTTTGATACATTCTATGTATAATGAAGAGTTAAACGCTTGTATTAGATTGAAATGTAGCTTAATTACATGGGTTTATGTCGCCAACTCGCGCTCGCCCGCCCGCTTGGTGCACAGTGCAGTAGCAAGATTGTACGGGCGCGGGGGGATTCCCCTTTATACAGGCGGCTGTGATCGCCAGTGCGCCGGCTGCAGCTCGGACTGGGCTCTGGAGGTGGAGACCAAGGAATTTGTCAAACTGGGTCTTGCCTTTGGTCTTGGGCTTTGTCTGAAGTCTGAAGCCAATAAGTAGGTCTGATGTTAAGTCGACTCCTTAGAGATCAATTTTGTCAGCGCTAGTGTACTTTCACACTATTTTATTATTATTATTATTATTACACTGGGCCCCTAATAATATTAATAATCTAATGTGATTCTGTTGAATATCATCATGCTAAGGAGAAAGGTACGGAAAGACGTCAGAAATAACCGTCGGGTATGGATTGTAATCCTTGCCAGACGCACAAGGGGGGGGGGGGGGGATTATCTAGCCGAATAAGATTTTTCTTTCTTCTTTATCTTGACCTAAAACGGGTCGATTTAGACAAAATGATGATTGGAAAGAATATAGATCTAGGTCTAGATTTAATTTTCAATTTCATATTATGCTATAACATCAACATTAAAAATCATTGTAAGACATCAAAATATAGGGACTTATTTTCAACTGATTGGTCTGTTTTCTTGAAGGTACTGTGTCCGATGAGAACATCAATAGATCTATCTATGTTCACAATTTGCCAAACTCAAGATGCGTTTTGCAAACATCAGGTGACATGAAAAGTGATGGCAATTGGTGAAAAAAGTTAGGTTTTATTTATTTAAATGTATATTTTGAACTTAAATTTCTTTACTGTGTTGCACTTCTAGTGGTAAGCCCGGTCTCCAAGGAAATCCTTAAGCTTTACTATATTAAATACTGGTAGTAATTAGTGTAAGAAGGTGCGCATGCGAAGAGTTCGCTAAATTCTTCTGTTCTTCAGATATTAAAGACTAAGTCCACTCCAAAAATAATTTGCTTTCAATAGATGCAAAAAAAAAGAGAAACAGAGCAAAACAAATTTGAGTTAAATCGGATAACTAATAAGGAAGTTATGAATTTTTGAAAATGTATTGGAACAATGGAAATCACTTAATTACTACACAAATTGCCAATTTGGTTATCAGTTTGTGACGTCATGTCCTCGCTGTTTATCAATTGCTTTATATAGTTGAATCCTATTAATTTCTCTTTTTATCCCCCAAAACTTTGATTTCCCTATGCCTTTGCCCTGTTTGTATGATATTGCGTGCATGACATTTCACAAAATCTTTCATGAAATTTGAAGAATTGATACCATTTTCTGAATATTGTTTATTCATAATAATTGATTTTTATATAAGTAGTTTTATCAAAATTCACATTTTCATTATTTAACTGTTCAAAAATTACTCTATATTTGTGCACCCAAACAAAAAGATATTACTATCAATATAACTTGGATGCTGATGTGAAGAAATATGATTCTTCGGGGGGAAATGGGAAATTTGTATTATCAATATAAAGAAAACAATTAGTGGATAGTGAGGCAATGACATCACAGACTCATGAGTGAGCTGCCAATTTGTCTTGTGATTTTCAAAGTTTTTCATGTCATTAAGAATTCATAACTTTCTTATTAGTTATCCAATTTAGCTCAAACTTTTTTTGTCTGATTTTTCTGCTTCTATATTTTTGGATTGGACTTGCCCTTTAAATCTCACCACACATGTGATATAATAACTGCACAATGCAATCATGTCAATGCATGTTACCATGAAGTGGTGCTCATGTACATAGCCGTGTTACAGAGATTTTCATACACCATACCATTACCAGCTCAAAACTGCCTGTTTTTTTATGTCTAGTTTATTTTAAAGACACTCAGTAGTTAGCTCTCACGGGGAGTTAAAGGGATCCGGTAACTTTGTCTCAAATTCTGAAACAAAATTCTGGATTAAGCTCATGATGCAATGATAATTATAAACCTTTAGGTCAGTCAGGAACCCCATGAAATTTACAAGCCGATCCCCTGTCTAATTAACAAAATATTTATGATTGGAATTACAAATTTTGAAAACTGTTCGCCTGACGGTTTTCATAACACTACAGTCTATTGGGGAAAACGAGTATGGTAAAACAGGTCACTCAAAGATTTTTACTTTTTTGAGGCACTTCTTGATCATTTTGAAGCGCAATTTTTTTAGGGCTTCAATATTACACCATATCACAGACACTGATAACACGTAGGGCCGTGTATCTCAGATTTAACATTGTTAAACGATCCCTTTAAACACAGTTCCGGTGTTTACCCAATAAGAGGTGCTGTCAATCACCACGATTAGCCTTCAGTTTTATGACCATCAGGCCTTATGTAATGTACTGCGTTTTTCCACCCATTCCCCCACATGGTAAAGTCATTATCTCACTTTTCCGACACCTGAAGACTCTTGTTAGATGAGGGGGTATTTCTCGATTGGCGAACAGGTTCGCTGTGTGCAGGCCTAATACCTGTACACACGTTAATGATTTTTATTATCCACCAAGTCTGGTGTCAGCGAATTATGGCCTTCTGCACATGGAAACTGACGAGTGACTCCCTTTAAGTGGTTACTCTCCTGATGTCATTGCCCTTTGAGGTCATTTAGAGGTCACTGCCTCTGCTGGTGCCTTGGGGCAAAGCACATATTCATCAAAATCTGTTATGGTAATATTAAACTTGTAGGAGAGAATAATGATTGTAGAGGGAGATGGATAATCTACAGGATTAGGTCAAGGTTAAGGGTCAAAGGTGACGATGCTCTCAGCCAGGTAAACAATATTGTTTGCAGTTCAATTTCACCTGCCCCACAATGACTTTTTTTTTCTCCCTTTTTTTCTTTATTTCCTTAGGATTAGGCCTAGTAAAATCTGTACTTCTTATCTGGATTTTTCAAAATGAGGAGAGGCTCCAAGACATTTGATATTTTTTGTAGTATTTTTTTTCTTTTTGAACAAGAAATTGCTTTTTGTTCAATTTAACATGAATTTTATTAATTGAATTTATTCATTGCGTGGTTCAGGAGCTAAAAACAAGGTGAAATTCCATTGCAATGCTTGTTATTATCAAGAAGCCCTCGTATTAATACTGTGGCGTAATTTCATTTCAGAACAACTAACAAAAAAACCACCAAAACAAAATATTGAATTTATTTGTTGCGTGCTTCAGGATCTTAAAACAGGGTAAAATTCTATTGCAATGCTTGTTATTATAAAAAAAATCCTTGAATTAATACTTACAGTAATTTCATTTCAGAACAAACAAAAAACAAAACCAAATTTTTCTTGCTGAATAACGGAATAAAAAGTTAGGAATCGATTGAGATGAGGGATGACTATTCTGCAGCCACAGAAAGAGACCCTGTTTCATAAAACTTGATATCAACACGCTACTGTTATAAGCTACTGAAATCAAGGCATCTGATTGGCTGAGAGCAAATTTGTCATAGAAACTTAGCATTTGTTAAAGATAAAAAGTTTCATGAAATAGGCCCCAGAGCTTATGCAGTATGCTGTCGGTCTAGTCTCACTGGGCAGACAGTGTTACGGCGTTCAGCGGCGGTCAAAAGATTGTGTCTGCAAACTAGGAGGAGATCTAGTTCTCTCTTCATCGATTGTTTAAATACAGAGCCTCAATGTCACTTCTTCAGGGAAAAAATTAATTAAAAAATTTCGGGAGCTACTTTTCAAGCTTGCTTGCATGAAAACAACATTAATTTGTTTTGCATTGAACTCTATGCAAATTTTGGGGGCTTTTTTTTTTTACTTTCGGGGGCTCTTTTGGGCATTTTGGGGGCTAATTCGCCCCGAACCCCCACATATTTTTTCCCCTGCACTTCTTACTAGCCCCTCGGATGGCACCAGTACAATGTGATGAGCTCAGTCGCACTTGCTTTCCTATGAAAGTTTGGATAATTTGTTGTTCTTCTCCCAAGTGCTAATTTAGAGGCATTTATACCCTAATTAATCTTGAATATAAAGTGTTTTTTTTTTTTGGATAAAGATCCTTCAATTGTGCAATCCTTCGGCAATCATGTGCTACACAAAAGTTCACCAAGTTCTTTATCCATTTATTTCATTAAGAAGTGGAAAGTCTCTTGAAACAAGCTTTGACTTAGGGGAGTAACAGAGTAAAAAAATGGTTGTATCAAGTAAGCGATTGTATCTTTATTTTTTCCTGAAATAGAGGTATTAAAGACATATCGTACATGTCATGCTGTAGTGAGTCATCGTGTTGAGTAACATTTATTACAACTAAATTTATAGGCATGTGTTGTATGCTCTTAACCCCCCTCTATAAAAGACCAAAAAGTCAAAACAATGGCGAAACGCCAACCTCCATCGATACAAAGAACAGGAAACAGGCTCTGAAATTTGATTTCCTATTTTTCACCAACTATTTTAAAACCACAGGTTGTGCTTCTGTAGTGCGTAGTAATTTGTTTATTTTTGTTTAAATGTTTTGAAACCTGGTTATAATTGTATGATGAACCTCCTGTTTTTGGGGGTGCCCAGGATCTTAGCGTAATTTTGTAAAAATTGATCATGGATACGTCCCCCCTCCCCCATATTTTACCACTGATGCTGCATGACACCCACATAGCGGGTTCAAGTTTAATGACCTATTTTGTACTTGAGTTGCTGAATATTTACTTTACCAACATGATGTTTCATTCTCGTACTTATAACGCCCGTACTTGATCATTCGTGGAAATTTCCCCACACACCTTACCTGGGAGTCAAAATTGAAACTAATAACAAAGAAAGAAAGAAAGAAGAAAATGGTACCTGGGGACTTGATGAATTTTTTTTACAGCAATTCCATCCCTTTATATTAAGAAATAGAATTAAGAAATTTTGATGAAAATCACTTTGACATTGAAGTGACAATGCAGATACATGTATGCACCTATGAGACAATTTTGTTTTTAAATTCGATTTTAAAGCCCGTCTGTACTGGTTTGGCCATGGGCAGGGCGCGACAAACCCGCTTGCCCGACGTCCCGGGGCAACCAAATTGAGCCGTCGGGCAAGTAAATCAAATTATCACTTGCCCGATTCGGGCAAGTGATACTTTTACAGTAATTTCCTAGTGTCCAAGAACTCTACCATTCACCCGTCAACTTCTTACCCGTCGTCAAAATCCAGAAGCAAAAAAGCGATCGTTCCGATTTCGAAAAAACTTCACAGACAGCTAGCCAGCTCAGCTAGCTCAGCGCACATGCAACAGTGACACTTCAAGCCATGAATGCCGCTCCGCCTCCACGCACGGCCGGCCGTGAGCTAGCTAGAGACAGCTAGCGCGATCGTACCAGCTGCGAGCTTATTCGCGCTCTCTCTCTCTAGCTCTGCAGGCCGCACCGACAGGCCTTTGCTATTCTCTGATTGCCGATTGGTTGAATCACGCCAAATATGACGTCATTATTCTAGGGAAATGAACACGTGCGAATCGGAATGGAATAAACAACAGGGATTTTCTAGTAAGTACAAAAAGTCAAATGTTTGATATTTATTCATAATGACTGTTAATGATTGTGAACATATTATTTAAAACTCGCTGCTCATATAAATCAGATGAATGTTTTTGTCTCGTTTTCAATTTATTACTGCGGTCTCAAGATCCGACCGAGCGAGTCATTTTGATAATAGTATCGAGACCCCCAGAATATAAGCCGTTGTTGTTTTGTTTTCATGGTTTTTCGCTTTAAAGTTTTGGGCAAGTGGAAATATTGTTTGGGCAAGTAAATTGAAAACCCACTTGCCCGACAGGGCAAGTGGTGAAAAAAATTCTTGTAGCACCCTGCATGGGGGAATAGAACTCCCTGCAAGGTCACTGGCAGGTGGTTATCTCATCAAATCAGCTCTCAATTAACATAAGAAAAAGAGGATCATGCGGGACCAACAGGCACCGATTAGGCATTGTTTGCTATATATAGAGGGAGCAAATAGCTATAAGTAGTGCATTGGGGCTTTAAAAGGTATTAAAAGAGGGGTTCTAGAATCTAAGCAATCTGATTGGTCAATTGACATCACGTGGGCGTCAAAAATTGATGACTCACGTTCGATACCTGCCGATATATCGCTTTCAGGCAATTCAATCTTTTACTTTTTGTAGAGAAGCCTAAAGTATCTAGATCTAACGTTAGAATATTCTAGGCCTAGATCTAGTTAGATCTAATATCTATCTATACTCTAGAGATCTAGACTATACCGTGTGTCTCAAAAAAAACGTAACACTTTTGAAATGGTTGCCAAATTGAGCATATATAATTTTATGAAAAAATGTCTATATGTATGGAAAGCTAAAGGACCAACCTTTCATATGATATGAAAAAATTAAAAAAAAATCATGCTTCGATGGACAGTGTTCACTTAAGTTAGAGGTATGAAAATGGGCCTGCGCAGGATTTTTCCTTCCAATTTTGGACAGGTAAATTACTTGTAACTTACAAAATAAGGTCGATATGAGATATTCATGATCGATGGATCAAAAGGATATTTTGAATCAAAAGGATATTTTGAATACCTCGAATTCTGGTATTTTCAATGCATAATGAATGATGTACTTAGCTATTACATGTTTGGGTCATTCATAAAACCTGAATAAAATGTGATTGATGATCCACCAAACTTACGGAAGAAAACTGATAAAGAAAAGGCAAGGGGTAGGTGATGGGATGGGAAAAGGTTGTGGGGGGGAGGAGAGTGGGTTGCATAATGTCAATTATGATTTTGAATACGGTATTTCAATTTAACATTTTCCCATTCTTCCTTCATCCTGTTCACATCTACCAGATCAATGATACAATAAGATGGGAGTGGAAGTTGGTGTGTGTGTGTGTGTGTGTGTGTGGCAGGGGTGGTGTTTGGGGATTGATAAATGACAGAGAGAAAGGACTGGTATTCAAAACATCCTTTTAACTCTTAATCCATCGATCATGAATATCTCATATCAAACTTATTTTGTATGCTAAAAGTAACTTACCTGTCCAAAATTGGAAGGAAAAATCCTGCGCAGGCCCATTTTCATACCTCTAACTTAAGTGAACACTGTTCATCGAAGCATGATTTTTTTTTCAATTTTTTCATATCATATGAAAGGTTGGTCCTTTAGCTTTCCATACATATCAACATTTTTTCATAAAATTATATATGCTCAATTTGGCAACCATTTCAAAAGTGTTACGTTTTTTTTGAGACACACGGTATTGTAAGAATGTATTGCTGACCTGTCTTTTAAAGACCGTCAATACTACTGAGCCAGAAGGGATTAGACCACACAGCGAGGTCACTGACAGGTGGCTATCTCATTAACTCAGCTCTCAACTAACATAAGAAAAAGAGGATCATGGGGGACCAACAGGCACCGATTGGGGAAGTTTTCTATATAGAGGGAGCAAGTAGCTACAAGTAGGACAGTGGGACTTTAAAACAAATAATGCACTGTTTTGCTCGTGTGTTAGGGCGGTTCCAGTGCACTCAGGTGAGCTGGTGCGATATCGATAAGGCACTTGCCCTGCTGGCGTGTGCATTATCACTATGGGGACTGACTTAAAGGGAAAGTCCACCCCAGGATTTTTTTTAGCTGACGATATAGACCTAATAATACCATGAAGAATGATACAAGTCTCATTAAAATCCATGATCACATAACGAAGATATATCGACTTTTTTATCGAAAATCAGCCGCCCCCCAAATGCAAATGCGTTACATGGGCAAAAAACGATCGCCAAAAAATAACCGATAGTATCGAAATTGTGACGTATGTTGCGAGCTGCCTTCTTATTTCGCAGACATTCACTTTCGCTCGCGGTACACTGTTATCGCACTGACACGACGAATCATGAATGAAAGTGAAAGCGAAAGTGAATGTCTCCGAAATAAGAAGGCAGCTCGCAACATACGTCACAATCGTTTCATGCCCATGTAACGCATTTGCATTTGGGGGGCGGCTGATTTTCGATAAAAAAGTCGATATATCTTCGTTATGTGATCATGGATTTTAATGAGACTTGTATCATTCTTCATGGTATTATTAGGTCTATATCGTCAGCTAAAGAAAATCCTGGGGTGGACTATCCCTTTAAGTTTGTGCACAGGCCCTGCCCTAACACACTTGCAACAGTTCATTATTATTCTAAAGGGGCATTTACACTGAATGCAAGCAAACCATTGTTTTTGTCTCTCATTCTAGAGTTTTGTCAGAAATTACTGGGATACTGCCCATAAACACATCAAAAATCCTGAGTCGACAGACAGACCTCTGAATTGTGGTCTTTTAAAACTCTGCCGGTTTATACAGTGTAAATGCTCGCTCTCAGAACACCAGTGAATTATTCCACCTTTTGCTTCTGTGATTTTCTTTGTTTTAGTGCTGTTACATGCAGAGCAGCAGCAAACGGCCCATGCGCGCAACCTACCCCCCAAAAAAAACAAAAAAACAACAACACACAGATGGTTTGTATGGATTTTTCCAATAATGTAAATGGTTTTGTGCAGTGTAAATGGCTTTTCTGCAATGGTAAATGGCTTTCTGTGGTGTAAATGGTTCCCCCCTCCCCAGAAATTGGCCTTTTGCTGTCCCTGACCTTCAGTGTAAGTTGGTTTGATGCTTTGAAAATGTTTTATTATTATTAAACAGAACCCTTGAGCTTGAGCTGAAATAATCATATGTATGTCTAAATTATTATTCAGCTTTTTGACAATGCAGTAATGATTAGACCCATTCATTTCCGATATGAATCCCAGGTGCTAGCTCCATGTGTTTGCTACTTGAACTTTGAGTTGTTTTACGCTCACCTGCTAACAAAGATTAATAGTCTTTGATTCCAGGTGTTTTGATGTAATTTAAGGGTGCGTTTAATCGACACTTTTTCACCCTAGAATCACGGTTTCCAAAGACGTTTAGTTTTAAACATGGTTGTGTTCAAGCAATTTTTCGTCGGTCGTAAAATTAAACTTGTTTAAAAAATACACATGATATGTGAAAAAGATATGTTTTGTTTCATGATTCTGCAGAATCATGGTCGCTATAACTCGCTTAAACGAACGGGATCTCAGTCATGATTCTATGAATTCATTATCTTGGCCTGTTCCAGTTTGACCGACAGTCGACCGTAAACAAACAAAAAACATGGAAGAGCGTGGGATCTAGAAGTGGGTGGCATATTTAGGAGAAAAGAAAGCTCAAAGATTTCATGGAAAAGTATGGTGAAGAAAGTAAGAGGAAACTGAGAAAGGTTGGTCTCAATGAAGTGGATGCTCAAGACAAAAAATGGAGGGAAGGATTGTCATGGCATTTTGATTAAGTGATGATGATGCTGTTGATATTTACTGAAATGATCAGTCAACATTTTTGAGAAATCTTGCCATACTTGTGGAAATTTAATTTCAGTTCTGCCTGAAACAAGACTAGGAGAAGGGATAGCCCAGTACTGCAGTTTGCACGTACATGAGTGCTGCATGCTTGCCTCTTCATTGTAAACACATCAACTCGGCCATACACTATTCATGTCATGTACAGTACTACTTACTACTAGACTCTACACCTGTGGAAAACATTGAAAGTGATACATGTAGCTCTGGTCCCTTGGAAAGAGTAAACCAAAAGTTGCCAGGAATTGCTTTCTGTGACACTGACAGTCAATGAAATTGTCTGTGTTGTGACATTGTTGTTTGTGTGCCATGACCAGGAGCACTGTTGATCCTAATTGGGGCTGAGTCTACGATAGCTGGTTGTTTGGTTGGTGAGTTACATGTACATGAGTACAATGTGATTGCAATGCTGTATTGTTGATGCACGTGATTTGGCAATTTCGTCCATTTTATTAGTCATTTTTACTCCAAAATGATGTCTTCTTCTTCAGTAGAATTTCTTCCTTCAAAAGGATTGGATGTAACAGTGTTATTTTGCTAAAGAAATTTTTCGTAGAGTTTTCTTCAATCAAGTTACATCCAAAAAAGAACACAAATTGCATTTGGAAGTACATGCAGGTAGGAGGATAGGAAGTACAAGAAGTATGCTCCTTGATCTACATAAACTTGTTTTGAAAGAAAAACGTGTTTCTATTAATAGAAATTGTGATAGAATTCTCTGGAAGTTGAATCAGCAAGTGTGGTTTACAATGGAATGAACTTTAAACAAATTTCTTTTATAGTATAATTACGATGGATTTCAATATCGTTTCTTTGGTAAGGAAATCTGAGCAAACATTGATACCTGTATTGATACAAATTTTTTGAATGATTCTAGTTTGAATGATTGTAGGATGAATGATTATTAGTTTTAAAATCTATTCATGCAACTTTTTTTTATTTTGATGAGAGGTGTATCATTTTGATTAAAAGTCTGATGATCATCTCTCTTTCCCCCACTCTCTTCCCACGTGTTACAAGAAAACCAGTCGTTTGGCACTCAATCCTGCACCTTACTCTCCTTACTTCCTTTTTCACCATGCCCAATTTTGGCGCGCAATTCAGAATTCCATTTGCTTTTGCTACTCCCTTCCCACGTGCTGCCAGACAGTCGTTTATTTGACTTGTGATTCTTCTGTGACACTATTCTCTCTTTACTTCCTCTCCCACCAAATCCCTTTTGGCACTTAATTGATCCACGTGTTACAAGACAACCAGTCGTTTGGCACTCAATCCTGCACCTTACTCTTTGTACTTCTTTTTTCACCATGCCCAATTTTAGCGCGCAATTTAGAATTCCATTTGCTTTTGCTACTCCCTTCCCACGTGCTTCCAGTCAGTCGGTCATTTGGCTTGTGATTCTTCTGTGACACTATTCTCTCTTTACTTCCTCTCCCACCAGAACCGTTTTGGCGCGTAATTGATTAATCCATTCACTTTTGATACTCCTTCCCCACGTGCTGCAAGTCAGTCCGTCGTTCCGCGCAAAATTTGGCAATCGATTCACTTTTCCATTAAATACAGTCAGTTGTTTCGCACGCAATTCTTCTGCAGAAAATCTGTTATACTTCCTCTTACACCAAATCCGATTTTGGTCTTAATTTAGTTATTATACTGACCATATATCAAGTTCCTTTCAGCTTTGACCATTTTGCGGGGAGATGCAGACCGACTCTGATTTCCTGTTTTGATATTTAACCGTGTTGTGTAAAGCAGGCTCGATTGATTAATTTGTGACATGTGTTGCGCTTTCCATCTACAATGTATATCTGAACAATTGTTTTATGATAAGCATGATTTTCAGTGTAATGCATCCCAACTAAATAAATACATCTACCGTAATTAACAGTGTATAAACTGCCCTCGTGTATTAACCGCACCCCTTGTTTCGCCGTTTAATTATTTTTTTGGTGTACCGTGTATAAGACGCACCCCCGACTTTTAATTTTTTTCTGCGGAAAAAAGTGTGGTTAATACACCATTAATTACGGTACATGTATGTATGTGGAAAATATTTATGCAGTTACAAATCTTATTTGTTGACTCTTCAGTGTATATTTTCCAGTGCATTAGAATTGAATATTTATCATATTGTCTCTTCAAGTGAGTTATTTTATTCATTTTCAATTCTATATTGCGATAATGACCATTAATTCCCTGAGAAATTTCAATTGAACCTGTAGAAGTCTTTTAAAGGTACTATGTTCCTTTTGCAGCCAACCTCAAATTCTGTAGAACTTTGCAGGAATTATGAATATGTCATGTATGTCCTATCTGTGAAATTTAAACGTTAGCAGTGTCCTCATATTCAAATTATGCAAGGAAACCTGTTTACTTGCTAGACTTTACTGTCAGACACTATTGAGTGACTGACTGGCTTTTTTCTTCTTTGGTAATAACATACATGAAAAGAGTTGTAAAGGGTACATGTGCATTTGTCTACATCAATAACCCACTTCTTGTGATGACCAAGATTAAACTGATTGAATCTTTGCGCAGCTTAAAACGTATGACCATTCGGTACAATTGTCTGAAAATCAAGACTATTACTTTTGGGCTCTATAGCCCTAAAGTCGATTTGACAACTAATAGTCGTTATTTTCCCACTTGAAGACATTTTCAAGCCCCACCTTTTTTAGGGAAGTTCTAAATTAGAATTATCTTTCAAATGTAGTTGGAATCTAACTTTTTCATTTTTTTGGCCTGCAAATGGGACATACAGTAGAACCTTTAAGGGCTAAGTACCCTGTCCTGAGCAATGAAGTTTAATTTGTTAAAGATTTGTTTAATGAATGATTTTATCCCCGGGAAATATCTTTAGCCAGGCGGCACTTTATATTGAGACTAACCTGGGCTGAACATCCTTGATTTTGGCCGGTATTGCATGATTTGCATCATCATATGGACTAATATGGTGTGATCTGTAATTGAACTGTCCAACGGCACAATAGATGTTGTCAACTACTTGACAGGAACGGGAATCTTACGATAACGCTGGCACTCACTGCCCTCTGCACCCTCCCCCCCCCCCCCCCCCCTCCGCCCCCCACTCCTTATTCTCCACTTTTGAAGAAAGGGTGACTCAGGTTCCACGTTGGCAGTCCATTACAACCCCCTCTTAAGATTTTAATCCCGGGAGAAAGCAAGTTGGGGATTATCTTGGCCAGGGCGGTAATCAGTGATCTGGTCAGTCAGTTAAGAAAACGTATGGCTTCTTCCATTTGAAACTTTAAACAACTTTAATGTTTGTTGGGGCTTGTTATTTGTTATTTCTTTAAAAGAATTAACAGGCCTGCATGCTGGTATTGTTAGGAATAATAAGTGCAGTTTTCAGACTAATTGCAGTAATGTCTTACAGTTTGGGGAGGAGGCAAGTATTTCATTGTGGAGCTGTAATTGGATGATTTTGTTTGAAATTGAATGTAATTAGTCAACATATTTTGACATCCAAGGCTTTTCTTATTCATTGAGGTTAGTGAACCGCTTTCAAGTGTTTGATGGAATCTAAAAGTAATACACTGTACTTTTAGATCTACAGTTGTAAAAGTGGATTCATGATTTGCAGATTTTGGGCACATCTTTTATGATCTTTCTTGTATTCTAGAATATCATTTGGGGCTCTTATGTTTGATACCCTTTCATGCTGCACCTAAACTTTTCCAAACAGCATTTTATTGGTTTCTATCAAATACCAAACTTTTTCAATGAAGTTTGGTAATTAATGACCATGGTGAGATACGTTTTCTTATCCTGATTCCAAAGTGAACGTGTTGGACTACACATAATGATTTGATCAATATCAAGTTGGAGGATTCATGCATTTTGTCCAAAGAACAGTTATTTCACTAACGGTTAGTACTTGAAAGGCTGCATAGCCCTTTGAAGATTAAAAGATACCAAAGGTATTTCCAGACCTGATACCAAATTGATGATGTGGGACTACACATGACGATTTTTGACATCCTTGAAGATTAAAAGAAGAGTCAATACCAAAGATCGGAAAGTATTTCTAGACCCGATACCAAATTGATGATGTGGGACTACACATGATGATTTTTGACATCCTTGAAGATTAAAAGAAGAGTCAATACCAAAGATCGGAAAGTATTTCTAGACCCGATACCAAATTGATGATGTGGGACTACACATGATGATTTTTGACATCCTTGAAGATTAAAAGAAGAGTCAATACCAAAGATCAGAAAGTATTTCTAGACCCGATACCAAATTGATGATGTGGGACTACACATTATGATTTTTGACATCCTTGAAGATTAAAAGAAGAGTCAATACCAAAGATCGGAAAGTATTTCTAGACCCGATACCAAATTGATGATGTGGGACTACACATGATGATTTTTGACATCCTTGAAAATTAAAAGAAGAGTCAATACCAAAGGTCAGAAAGTATTTCTAGACCCGATACCAAATTGATGATGTGGGACTACACATGATGATTTTTGACATCCTTGGGTTAATTCCCAGGGTAGCCAAGGGAATCCCAACTGTGTATGATTTGCAATAATTATTGCACAATAAAGGGGTTATACCACCTTGTCCCAAGGGGAAAATGATGTTCAACTTTGTTGTTGTGGTGGAACAAGGTCGGCCTTATTTGGTGATTGGCATTACTGAATCAACTTGATGAATATTCATGAAGTGAAAATATTGTATGATTGAATGAATGAGTGGAGAATTGCAGGATTGAATGAATGAATCTAATGAATATTCGTGAAGTGGGAGTTAATAGGATTAGCATGATTGAATGTCAATGAAGTGGGGATTTACAGTTTGTAGGATTGGTATGATTGACTGAATCCAATGAATATTCATCAAGTTGGAAAATTGAATGACTGGTGAATATTCATTATGTGGGAATTTGTAGGATCTAATTTGGCAATGCCTGTAATACCATTTGCCTCCATGTATCGTATGCTCAAAGCATGTTTGCATAAAGCTCGCAAAAGTTTTTCATTTCTACTGCTGTATATTTTTCTTGTAATGCCTAGTGAATTATTTCTCTTCCAAATGCATTATTATGTTGATAAATCTTGATTAATCTTTAGAGTTGCATGTAGAAAGCATGCTGTGAGCACAGCAAAAGTAGCATATGCTTGTGTGTATTCTACCAGGGGGGTGTTTCACAAATAAGTAGAACTTAACTCTAAGTTGGACTTAAAAATTATGGACAGCCATTGGAGTCTTAAAATGAAATATAAAGCAGAAATTCAAGTATTTTAGACTTTTTATAAATTCCACATCCAGAACATGAAATCTCCTTGATGATAGAAACTATGAATGATTTGAATAAACAATTAATGCCTTCAGGCAAAAAATTAAGTTTTTCATTTCGGGGGCTCCATTTCAAATTTTGGGGAAATTTTCGGGGGCTACTTTTTCAACTTTCGGGGGCTCTTTTTTCCATTTCGGGGGCTCTTTTTTCTGGGGCTACTTTTTCATTAATTCATAAAAGGATAGGCCTAGTTTGTTGAGATTTGTTTAGTAGGCTAAGGTTTCGGGCTTCCTGCTTCATAATTGCCTATTAAAAAAGAAACCCCTTTTTCTAGTTCAATAACTAAGTTTTCATGTATTGATTTGATGCAAGAACTGTAACATAATAGACCCTAGATTGTGACTAGTCTATTTCTGGCCATGAATTTCGATAATCATTTTTCAAAGTAAAATTTTCACAAGAAAATCAGACAGTCGTTTAAAAACGACGTAGAAATTAGTAATACTTTTACTAATTCTAAGCTCAGGTTTCGTAAATCTATTCACGAAACTATATTGAAATCGCGGCAATAATGATGCAAACCAACAGATAACAATTTCAAAGTGTCAAATCTCTTCGACTCGAGCTCAGCCCAACTCACACACACACTGCAGCATAACTTCAACACCGGCGCCGCAGGCGTCGGACGCCTGCGCTGCCGGACGCCTGCGCTGCCGGTGTTGGGGCTTTAGCTCAGCTTCACTCACACACACTGCACAGCGGCAATGCACTGTATTGTATGCGTGTCAGTCACGTTGATTTTGTCTGATTTTCTTTACTTTGAAGAAATGATTATCAAAATTACGTAAACATGGCGAGAATATCACAAAATAGGCTTTAATTTCATACCTCTATTTATGGAAACTTTATAAAATTGCGGCAATCGTGAATTCGTGATGGAAATTGATTGCAGTTTCGCGATCATTTAGTGGTTCATGGTCTAGATTCAGCTTCTACCAAAACAAAATAGACCGCCAAAAACTCGACCCCTACGCTCGCTCCGTCTCGATCTCGCAACTGCGAAAATGTACGTGTTTTGGCGTACTTGCGTGCGACATGGTAAGCCAGGTAAGGTATGGAATATGGTTCGAGTTTTTTTACGACCGATTTTTGTGTATACAATTTTACACGGAGATTCAGCGCGCGGACCAAGAAATGCACGCAATGAATACGAAGCTAGAAGAGAGCGCGCGACCGCTCGTAATCGTTACGGGGGCGATTTGAGATCATTTCACTTTTTGATGTCGCCCCCGAAATCGGATTTTGAGCCTATTTCGGGGGCTGTTTATGGTCTTTCCGGGGCGAATCCGCCCTCCGCCCCCGTGTATTTTTTTGGCTGAATGCCTTTCAAAATAACTTTTACAAAATATTTTCAAAGATGCTAATGGCTTTCCATAATTGTTAAGTCCAACTTAGAGATAAGTACAACTTAGGATCTTTGTGAAACATCCCCCAGGTATTGATGAAAAGGATGATGCAAGAATGTCATCACATCTGTATGCGCATATAGCATGTGAAAGACTTTGGGGTTATTGCTTGTTGAACTCTTGTACTTCTTGCCTGTGAGAGATAAATAACTACCATTTGGTGTTAAATTGATGAGGTAAACTGTCAGGTTTCTAAGACATCTCAAATTCATTCACTAGAATGACCAGTTGGCTTTTAAAATCTGAGAAATATCTGTAGAAACACAAATTGCTGCTTTCAATATTTTATTGTGGATTATATCTTCATTTTGTGTAACAATAATCTGTTTTGTTTGACACTTTATTTTCTTGTGAACAGGCTTAGGAAAGTCAAAGCAGCAATGCAGCCCAGCTTAAATGTGTTATACATGTAAGTCATAAAAAGGAATTTATGAAAGTATTTTCTGACAAAATATGAAATTATACTTTGTTTCTGTCTCATTACAGATGTTATGCCACTAGAGATGTGCTGCAAATGTGTGCTTTCTACCACTCGCTGCTGTGATTGTCAACTGTGTTGCTGCCACCACGACACCAAATACGCCTTGTTGTAGATGATCTTCAAGTTGCCGCCACTGCTGCTAGTGTCTGTATAATGGTAAGGCTGCCGCAGGGTTGGCA
The DNA here is from genome assembly GCA_035222895.1 of Strongylocentrotus droebachiensis. Classification (NCBI taxonomy): domain Eukaryota; kingdom Metazoa; phylum Echinodermata; class Echinoidea; order Camarodonta; family Strongylocentrotidae; genus Strongylocentrotus; species Strongylocentrotus droebachiensis. The sequence goes on along the minus strand of JAVYIG010009587.1, from coordinate 55,853 downwards.
GCTGTGTCCCAAATGCTGCACTAGATTCTGTAGCAGATTGTTCTAGACCTGTGCCGAGCTTCTACCGCTACCCTCCCCCAGTTCCTGCCCTCAACCTACAAGCACCTGAAATAACGATCCGTCCGTCCGTCCGTCCGTCCGTCCTTGGAGCTTCTGCATCTGTGTTGGATGAGTGAGTCTGGCGCCACCATGGATGGAAATATGCCATTGACGCAGCAGACGCAGCAGCCATCACAGGAGATGGCAGACCTCCCTCTGAGTCAGGAGACATTTCACGCCCTGTGGGCCACGCTCCAGAACGACGTCACGTCAGGGTAAGTCAAAATCAACAAGTGGGCCGCACTAGGTGGGCCGCACTAGGTATGTCTTCATCAGCTCGAGATTGCCAAATAGCCTGATTTTGAATCATTTGGGAAATAATCCCGAAGTTACATATCGCGTCCTCATCAGCTCGAGACTCGACCTCCAGACTCGACCTCAAAAATTGAAACTCGAGCTCGGGAAATGAGCTTGAGATATTTTGCTCAGCGTTCTTGCATAGTGCGAGTCTTCGGGCTGGTGAAGACGCACCGGACAAATAAGCGGGATATCTTGGGATGATCATCTCGACCAAATATCCCGCTAATTGAAACTTCGGGCTAATGAAGACGCAAATTAATCAGATAATTTGCGATCGGAATAGTTGAAATAGCGGGATATTTGGCAATCTGGAGCTGATGAGGACATTCCTAATGGGATTGGAGTGTTCTATAAAAGCTGAAATAGTTGCTAGTGGGTAACGATTGTCATTTTCGTTGCCTGCGTAAGTTTTTAATGATATTTTTATGGTATCAAGGGCCCTGTCTTTACAAAGAGTTGATATCAATTGCAACTTATTTGGGATTGATATCAATCGCAAATATGTTCATAAGAGATAGGAGATTGCAAACTTGTGATTGATAAGAGGACTTGTGATTAATTTAGATTAATCACAACTCTTTGTAAGACAGGGCCCAGAAGGATAGAGAATGACATGATCCATTCCTATTTTTCGAAAGAAATATAGAGGTAGTGAAAAAATAGACAGGAGCGGTGAGCAATTTAGCTCTCAAAAGCTCCAAAGTACTCTGGTATAGAAAACAATAAAATACATAAATATCACTGTGAGAAAATCACACTTTTACAATAACATTTCCTAAAGGAGCTCCTCCCCTCTCCCAGCGAACAGAAAAGTATTATTTTTACTTGTATGAGGTACAGTTGGTCGCTTAGAACTTAGCTGAGGTTCTGTAAATCAATATTCTTGTAAAAATTCCTTGCTCTTACGATCAGAATAATAATTTAGTTCAATATTGTGGATATTGAAAACGAAACCCGGTTACAAGTCCAGATTGGTGTCTCGTCTAGAAAAGCCAAGAGTCCAACTTTTATTTGTTATTGTTAAAGGTTAAGGCCACATGCATACATTCCCTGTTAAACAAAATTGTGGGAACAAAAACTTAGTTAAAACTTTGTACAATAAATGGGTCTATTATTGTTCAGGGCAATCTGTAGGGCAATCCTTTATGTGAAATTAAAACGATATATTCTTCTGTGTGAACATTAAAAAGAAGTGTGACAAAGGTATATTCTGTATCTTTAACAGGACTCAATTTCCCTTTAAGTGCATTGTGACACAAACTCTAGGGTCTTCCCCATTTCAAGAGGGGGTGTTGTAATCAAATCTCAAACATTCCTGGTAATTGCGTCTCAAAGTCTGTTTGCGTAACATTGACAATGGGCCACAGCATCATTACAACACCACTTGTCCACAGAGTACAGCAATCTGGACAAAGAATTCTTATCTCAGAAAATTATAAGTATCTTTACTATTGTTTGCTGACGCCTGCATGTGTAGGAATTTCTGTGCAATGCAAAAAGGTTCATCCTTGTATAGATATGACTCTCCCAGGGTCTTAGATCAAAAGTCATTTTCTGCAAGCCAAGTTCTTGGTGTTTGATGATTCGGTATCTTGAGCTCACCGGTGCTGGTAGTGGTTGCTTCAGGATTTGATAGTATATTTTTGTTTTGTGGATGAGGAGGAAGGATGTGCGAAATTGCCAGGAGGATATGCTACGGCAGCTCGTATTCTGAGTAAGTCGAGCTCAGAGCTCAAAAGAAAGTGTTGTAGTATTGCATTGCCAATTTGCAAAGTGGACGGGTATTTTGAAGGTCTTGAAGGTCTTGGCTGTGTTCGAGGAAGTAAATGGGGTTTTAGAAAAGGTGTTGGTTTTAGATGTGGAGCTTATTTGGGGGTTTTCAAACTGGAAGGATATTCTTTCAAGCTCAGTCCCCAGACGTAAATAATCATATACCAGAGATGCCAGTTTTCAGGCAATAGCCTGAATTCAGGCCATAGCCTGAATTCAGGCCCTGGCGAGTTATTTACAGACCATAGTTTAGGCTTTAACAAAACAAAAAAACTCATTCTAGGTGATTTTCAGACCCTCTGATCAATTCTAACTGGCATCCCTGTTATACACGTCCTGTAAAAACCCAATTACAAAAATACACATACATGTTTTTTCAAATCATTTTATGTCATTCTCGACCCCAAGTTTTGAATCCAATGACTGGGGTAATAGTATATCTGTAAAGCGCTTGAAGACATTTGTATTAAGCGCTATATAAAAGCTGAATATTATTATTTTATTATTATTATTCTCTGCATTTCTTGTTGTTTCTTTGTAGGTCGATCCTGCAGGACCCTGTCCAGGTCAACCTGCAGAACTATGACTTTGGGACCAACGTCATCCAGGAGAACCAGGTCGAGTTCCAGGTGGAACAGATCCAGATGGAGCCCCATATACCCAACCTGAGTATGATTCCCAGCATGCCCAGCCTTCCCAGCATGCCGAGCCTTCCCAACATGAACAGCGAAGGATCGGTGAGTGGTTCAGAAAGTTGTCTATTACGATTGATTTATTTCCACTGCTTTATGTTTAACGACAAGTTCGCCGACATCTTATTGAAATGCATGTCCTACTGTCCTACTTGTAGCTACTTGCTCCCTCTATATAGAAAACTTCCCCAATCGGTGCATGTTGGTCCCCCATGATCCTTTTTTTCTTTTTCTCTTTTTCTTTGAGATAGCCACCTGTCACAGTGACCTAGCTGGGTGGTCTATCCCTTCTGGCTGAACTAGTACAGCCGGCCTTTAAATCAAGACACTTTATAAAAGGAAGTCAGCGAAATTGTACTTATGGTGGTTTCGTGAAACAAGGCCCTGATGTTCCAACACTGTCTTGTGTTCATGTTCATATGTTCAGAGTGTTGGCTCAGTCAGTAGAGCGTCCGCCAGGAGGTCGTGGGTTCGAACCCCGGCCGCGTCATACCAAAAGACGTTAAAAGATGGGAGTTGTTGCTACCTTGTTTGGCGTTCAACAATAAGGGATAGAGCAACGTCGATCTGGCGCTGCTCAGTGGCTGCCGGGCTCACGATCAATAGGGCAAAAAGAATTTCCGTTTCGGTTTAATAAAATTTGGAGTGGACTATTAGGCTATTATTATTATTATTATTATTATTAACAACTTTTACCATTTGAATGTTACAGCAAACAGGTATTTGAATAATTTGAATTAATCAAACATCAGCATCTATAATATGCCCAGCAGTGACTAAGTTATTCGGAAAATACCATTTTAAAGGTGTCCTAGTCGAGTGTTCTGAATTACCCTTGAATGGAGATGAGAAGGTCTTGATTGATATGTATTTTATTGTTTTGAACTATAATTCTACTATTTTGACCCCCAAAACAAACACCTAAACTACATGTATATACAAGACCAAATAACCAATGTTTTATCTCTTTTTTTTTCGAAAATGATGTATGTACACAAATTAGGAAAATGAGAGATTTTCGAAAAATTTGTTTCAAAAGATGTGCAAGACTTGTAAGAAAGAAGTCATAAAATTTCAGCACAAGATTCTTTCACATTAAAAAATCATGACAAATGAAGAGGGGGAGCTTCTACAGCCCCCCCCCCCCCTACCCCACAGGCTACATGTATATATTGTAAATAGTTCACTACAAAACTTTGGGAATTTTATTTGTCATATATTATATATTTGAAAGGTGTTGTAACGATTCAAGCTCTATTTGCTTATGTTTCATCACCTTTGTGTGTTCATTCTTCAAACTGTATATAAGTTGAAACTTGTCTTTGATAAAACAATGTTATATTCTTTTTCTATTCCTATTCATCCATGATCCATGTAAAATTGAAAATGATTTGTTATATTATATTAATTTTTCATGTGATGTTAACTTCAATGAATTGTGAAATTGTGAACATGCATAAATAAATAAATAAATAAATAAATAAATAAATATTATCTTTTTGGTGATGATTCCCAGTTGTCTTGAAATTTGCCATTGCTAGGAAGTTAAGCATGACAAGTAATTAACCTGTAGTATATCCCTATTTCGTGGTATATAATAGTTGTGTTTTATTTATTTGAAGAAAAAAACACCACTGAGGAACAATGTAGGTAATTGGCTATGCCCATTGGCATGATTCTTTTGTGATGAAAAGTATCATTACATTAAATAATCTTTTTATGTTTATTTTGCTTTTCAAACTGTATTTTAGGAATGGAAATACTAATGTTAAGATTTGTGGTGCATATTTTTCAAAGTAATCAATTTCATCAAATTAGTAAAAACATGAATTTGTTATAATGTCCCATTAATTTGCTACAAACTAACTATCATTATCTCAGATCAGCTGATTGAGTCCAATGTTTTTGTCTTCTTATCAGTTGTATTCAAATGAGGCCACTCAATTTTGGGTTTGTAGGGGGTTGCAACGAAAGGTAATTACAAACTGGTGCATTTACAGGATTTTTAAAAGTATGCAAAGTGAAAGTGGGTTGGAATGCCAATAACGGACAAAAAGTATGCCATTACTAAAGAACCTAATTAATTGCTGAATGGGTATTTCAGAAATTATCCGCTAACTGATCCTTTTTGTCCTAGAGACTTCAGTGTATTGATTTTCCCAACACCCCCATTTTGGGAGAGATAATAGAACGTCCCACAGACTTGTCCAGACTTGTCATGTTTACAAACACAATCTTTCCCAGGCCTCTTGGTGATGTCATCCAGGTTCACCTTTTCACCCCGGTTCCCAGAACCTGATTGGTCAAAGTCCAGAGTCTGTCCTCCCAATAAGGTAGTGCCACATCCTTTTATGGAAGCAGCTCATGAATATATGCATGAGCTGAAAGTAGTTCAGGTTCTCCCCTGAACACAGCTGATTTGTGTGTACATGTATGTTGGTGTACATGTATATTCCAACGAAACTAAATGGGATTGAGATTATGATCACACTAAGGATAAAACAACACCTTACTTTAGCTCAGCTGTATGTTGTGAACCAAACAAAAAGAGGAGGAACACTTTTATTTGGATGAAAGAGAAATCAGTTTCCTGCTCGAGGTAACATTTCATAAAGACGTTTTGTTTGATGATGATGATGATGATGTCATATTTATGCATAGGTTCTAAGCTTGATGATGCAGTTGGGTAGTGTACGTGATGTGTGATGCTGCTCCTATGAGCACAATTTGCATTGGGAAAGTGTAGACCCCTGTCCCTAGACAGTAGATTTATTTTATTGCAAAGTAATATGCAGTATCAACATCGATTACTGTTAAGTCATATACATTGAGATACATGTGTAGTTTCTATGGTATTAGGCCCAGTTCGAATTTAAGCAATACATGTTGTGTCTTTGGGGTGTGCACGTGTGTCAGTATCTTACTTTCATTTGGTATGTTTAGATAAAGAATGATGTATTTATTGATATTTTAACATTCTTCACTTTGGCTATCATTGGCAGTTTTAGTTTAATCAATCTAATCCACTATTTTATGTGAATTGGTATTAGATCTATTAGCTGTTTGTGTATAACTCATCTTTATGTGGGAGATATGATTTTAAACCTATTCTCGTGTGTGTGTGTGGGGGGGGGGGGGGTGGGGCTTAAAGTGAGAAAAACATCCTTGTATGGCAAACAAAATTGAAAGGGGGAAAACAAATTAAATACAGTCTAAATCATATTTGTACTACCGGTATGTTAATGTCACTGTCATATCCATAATAACAATACTAATATTCTGATCTTGTATACCGCATCTCACATTTTGATGGAACGTTCCTGGGCGCTTCCTGGAATATACTACATCACCTTTCTTCCTATTAACAAAAAGCCTTTTTTTTACCCAATTTTTTTCTTCAATAATTTAGTTGTTAAGAATTCTAATCTGTGTAATCCCTTACAGTAAAAATGACTTATAACTGGAATAAGGTTCAAATTAAATAAAATTATTGTTGTTGCAAATTTGAAGAATATAGGGCCTATTTCATATTTGGCCTTTATAAGATTCTTTAATGAGTTAACAAGAAGAGTATGAATTGGGAGTGGTGGGTGTTACATGATGGGTTAAGATGAGAGTGAAATAGGAGTAATGAAATGTAGCCAATTTGAATAATTTATTCTTATTTAGTTCTTTAAAGATATCCTTATATATGTGTTATAAGGAGAGTATGAAATGGGAGAAGTGAAATGTAGCCAATTTGAATAATTTATTCTTATTTAGTTCTTTAAAGATGTCCTTATATATGTGTTATGAAAAGAGTATGAAATGGGTATAGTGAAATGTTGCCTATTTGACTAATTTATTCTTTTTTACATGTAGTTCTTTAAAAATATTACATGTGGGTTATTATATATAAGGAAGAGTACGAAATGGGCTTGTGGTTTTGGACATGTCTGGACTTGGAGGAAACTCACTCGAATTGTCAACAATAGACTAGTTGTACTTTGGCTCGTCAATATGCATAAATTTACATATTCAGTAATTTAAACCCTTCAGTGTGATATTGGGGAATCCCCATAAAAATTGCTGGTAGTATCATTGGTACTACCCCAGTCCATAGCTACTGGAGAGATAGTTGCGTCACTGGAAGTTGATTCTGATAGGTTATTTCATGAAGCGCCGAACAGAACGCTCAGATCTTCCCAAAAGTCTCTCCTCGACATTCCACTAATAAATCCCAAATTCTACGGGTCTCGCTCTTTTTCAGGTTGCATCGGCCGAACTTTGGAATAAATTACCGGAAAATCTAAAAAATTGTGATACTGTTGACAAATTTCAGGCGCTTCTTAGAACATTTCTTTTCAAAAATACTTTCCAATTTTAACGAGAGGAAGTATGTTGAGCATATCTCACTCTTCTTATGTTACTCTATCCACCTTTCCTTCTTACTCTTTCTTACAGCTCATAGAGACATATTGTGATATGCGCTATATAAGTATGGAATATTGTTATTGTTATTATAAATAGCTCCCTCTCCTAGAGATTGTAGGTGGGAGGGAACTTTTTGAAGCAACGTGATTTAACCTTTGACCCTTCTTCTCGTGTACATGTAAATGGGCATATCACAGCTATTTTTTTCAATATGTTATGCCCCAGCCGACACTAGGGCCCTCTTATAAAGAGATCAATCGCAAGTTTGCAGTCTCCTATCTCTTATGTACATAGTTGCGAAAGATATCAATCACAAATAAGTTGTGATTGATATCAACTCTTTATAAGACGGGGGGCCCAGATCGACAGAAGACTTAATCAACAAGAAAACATGTTACCCCCAAATGAGCAAAATAATGCCTGGTTTGGGATCGGTTTGGTCGTGCAACTGGGGTCTACATGACGCTTTTCCCTGGATTTGTCGGTTCCTCTAGAAAGAAAAAGTTCAATAATACGTGCACCCTAAATATAAATTTATGTGTTTCTACTATACAACCCCTGTATGAAACAATTTTTTTCCATTGTCAATAACTAAGAAAATGAATGTTTATGAAATTTCTGTACAGGGCAAATAAGAGAGGACCTCAGAAAATTAAACAGCTTTAGAAATTTGTTTACTACTTTCAATCGGAAATTGCTCAAAATTTCACTAATTTGTTTTTTTCGATCTGTTGTCTTTCTGCTTTTATTAATACCAGCAAAATATTAGGATGAACTTTCCTGTAACAATTCCCAAAATGTTGTTGTTTAACGTTGCTGATTTCTCATTCATGATTTTGACCAGGACTGGCATGTTGTTCCTTGGTAACTTTTGTCACAGACCGTAAACCATGCCATTCCATTTTGGTTGAGGTACACATAGTCCATACTGCAATACAGACATGAAAACTCTTTCAGAATATCTCCATGAGTCTAAATAAAAAGACTACAGTTTGAACCTTATGTGAACTAAAAGACTGCAGATGAAATGTTTTAATAGTCTAGAGTCTGAACACAAAGACTACAATTCCACCAGTTCCAGAGTTGAAAAAGAGAAGATGAAACTTAGTCTGAACCATAGCCTCCCCCCCAAAAAAAAATTTAAAAAAATAAATAAATAAATATATAAATTAATTTAAAAAAATAAAAAAAATCAAAGTCTGAATTGAAAGACTACACTACAAAACCCTCATTCAGTGGTTCTAAAGAATCCATAGTCTGTATGGCCTCTGTACTCAGACTACCTGTGCATTGTATGTTGTTCTTTTATGCCACCAAATGTATACACTACACTGTGTACGTTTGAGTGTGTGTGTTGTGTTGCTTTATGGATCAGGACTTTTCCTATTGCTCTCTACACAGCAATGAACCACACGTGTTCAAAGGCATTAACTCTTGGATTGATACAGGTTTACAGCATGCTTAGCTGGCTGGTGTGGGAGTGTTACGAGAATGGGAAAGAATAGCTGGCTAGATATCGTGTGATGTTCTTTCTGATTGTACAAGATTTGCACAGTCAACTGTATGCAGTGGCTATGATTATGTAGCATACAGTAGGTCCAGCAACGCTTCTACAGATTGTAAAAGCTGCCATGTATATGTAAACTCTAGATTTGCACAGTCAACTGCAATGTCCGTGATTATGTAGCGTACTGTAGGTCCAGTTACGCTACTACAGCTTGTAAGCTGCCATGTACATGTAAACGCAGGATGGTCGATTTACACAGTCAACTGCAGAAGTGGCAGCCATGTTTTGCTTTATACGTCTGGTGATATTTCTACGGATCATAAAGACTGCCATGATGTACATGTAAACTCAAGTCAAGATGGTGGATTAGTACAGTCGACTACAGTTGTTGGAAAGTCGGACCATGTTTAGCTTATATGCCCTGCATTTCTACAGATAACGAAGGGCCGCCGAAGGTCTGAGATGATCATTTCCCACATCCTTGACAGTGCGTGGGACTATGTGTACCATTTATACTCTGATGTTTACGTGGACTATTAAAATAGACTGCCCTACTTGTATGTACTTCAAATGGCAGATGCACACATTGTCATAAATGCAGCGAGTTAATAACAGCGACCATGCACAACTAGTTTTAGCGGAGGTTCTGTAATATTTCTGCCCGATCGTAAACTCAAAATGGCTTTAACCCAAGCTCTTGTAGAAGTTGACGACGATGGTCATGAACGTGTTTGTGGTTATGTTATTACGGATCCACCTGAGGTCAAAGAAGACAACAAAGGAAAATATCTTTTGGTGGCTCCCGAGGACACAAGGGTATAGTCTCTTTACAAAACTATAATTCTAAATGTCAATTTTTATGTTACACTTACAGGCATCGTTTAACAATGTTAAATCTGAGATGCACGGCCCTATATACGTGTTATCAGTGTCTGTGACATCCCCCCCCCCCCCCCCTTGAAGTTAGACCTGGAAGCTTGGCAGCTGGAGACGGCTTTCTTCCAGAAGCTTTGGTATTCAAGGTATTCAAGAAGTGCCTTGAAAAAGTTAAAAATCTTTGAGTGAACGGTTTTACCATACTCGTTTTCCCCAATAGACTGTAGTGTTATGAAAACTGTTAGGAAAACGCAAAATTTGATTTCAATTTCCAATCATAAGTATTTTGATAATCAGACAGGCGATCGCCGATCGGCTTGTAAAAGTCCTGGGGTTCCTGACTATCATTGCAGCATGAGCTAAATCCAGGATTTTGTTTCAGAATCTGAGACAGTTACCCAATCCCTTTAATCATGGTCAATTCAGTGCACTAGGTAGTTGCTCCCCATGCAACCTTTTCAACTAAACGAAACCCTGTGTTCAGTTAACCCCGGTTCATCATAAAGCTATACGAGTCTCAAATTGCTATACGTTGGGTAATTTAATTTCTCTTAGTCTGAACATGTAAAGAAACGTATAACAAACGTTGTATGTTTGAGCATCATTTTGAAAGAAAACTTGAGTCTGACTCTAGTCTGACTCTAAACGTCTAACAAAAATCACGTTACTGGGTGAGGCTTATCGTGAGTGCGCACTAATGATTTACCCTGCATTCACTGCATGTGCTCGTCATGGCAGTACATGATTGAAAGCTTATAAATGCATTTCACACACAAGTGTTATATTTTGCACATGTGTACACTAATAGTTGCCAGGGACACATATAGCCTACCACTTATGTCCCCAGACCCCAACATTTTAACAATTTATCAGGGGCCCAGACTTACAGGTTCTTATCATTTATCCAGTTTCCCAATGAAAACCAAAAAAATGTCTAGCCCTGTATTTTGATACTAACTTTCATCTTTTCTTTCCATCTCTTTTTCTTACATACTCTTCCTCTCTATCTTTATCCTTCTGTCTCTCCATCTCTCCCTCTCTGATATTAGTTCTTAGACCAGTTAAACTCGGCCTTGCCTCCCCAGGCGGGGACAGACCAGACGCCTGGCCACAACATGCCCAGCTCCACGGGATACGCATCGGCCACCGAACCTGCTACCTCCCCTCCTCCATCCTTCTCTCCCCCTCCCAACAATCAACAGCTGCCGTCCAAGTAAGTTTGGAAGATCTTCCTCCTGCATTTTCAAGTATTTAGTTCTGGCTCTGGTTAGCAATACAGGAATTGTAATGAAATTTATTATCGGACGCTTGTATTATTTTAGCGATATTCTGGTATAACCAGCTGGCAATAAGCCTAATTTATCGTTACCTTTGACAGCCAATCGGCGCTCGTTATATTCGTGCCTTGTTCCTTTTAGTTCCGTTTATATTGGTCGATTTTGGCTTTCTGTTTCATTCTTGCATTTTACTCTAATGAGTGCAAGTCGAAAAGCTTTAGTATGGCTCTTTTCAACGCTATTCTCCGATTTTGTAGTACCAATCATCTTTTCAAATTTATTATAATAGTCTGAAATTGTTCCATGATACAACTTGAATATGTTTTGAGGCCAACTCTGAAAGCGCTTTTTATCCAGTGAAAAATGCACTGTAAATTTCAAGTATTATTGTTAAGTGCCAGATATTCTTATGTTCTATCCATTATTGATAATCTATATAACATTAGAAGGGAACTCAAAATATAGGAACATATGCCTGGCTTTCCACTCTTCAGTTTGCCCAGATGTTCATACAAACTTCTAATCCACAATTTGATGAGAATGGAAAAGATTATCTACTTCACATTTTTCACATAAATATGTGTCTGTAATATTCTTCTCATGCAGTGTGGAGTATCCAGGAGATTATGCATTTGAGATCAATCTCGGCCAACCCACTTCCCAGGCGGCTAAGAGTGTATCATGGACTGTAAGTATAAAGAATTACTGACTACTTGAGAGGCATGCAGCTCCAAGTCTATCACAATAGCAGAGCTGCCAACTAGTAATTGGTACAGAAATTAACGATCATTACAGTCACTATGAATATGACGGACAAAGAAAGCGGACAAAATATACAGTTCCTCATGTAGACAAAGGAACATCCCTTCACTGCTATTCTGTAAAAATGCGTAGAACACGTGAATATGCATGTGACACCTGTTTTACACATTTTTACATAATAGCAGTGAAGGGATGTTCCTTTGTCTACCTGACGAACTGTATATTTCAGGCCTTAAATTTCGTCATTTTTAGGGCAAGGCCAGTTTGGCCTTGAGTACCTCATATTTTTAAGGGCACCATGGCCAAAATATTTTTACAAAAAGGGCATCGAGGCCAAAATATTTTACAAAAAGGGCATCGAGTATGAGGCCAAAAAAATTGATTCTATTTTTGTTAGATGTCATGTGTATTTTATGAAACTTGTGCGGGATCAATTTCCCATGACTTTTAGCACCAGTTTCTTCACAGAATGTATAGAGGTCTACGGTACATACAAACAAGGCGGCGGCCCGCAAGCCTTAGATTTAGCAGCCAGGAGCAAGGGGCAATTTTTTTTTTAAGTTGCCCCTTGCCCACGGGAATTTACCAGAGCAATGGGCAATTTTCCAAAAACAGAGAGGCCCCTTATCTAATCATAAGTTCAAAGAGAGTCTACAATGTTAATTTCATAATGTGAATAGAACGATCAATTTAATAACTTTTTAATCTTAACAATGTGAACAGGAAAGATTGATTAAGAACATCAAACTTGCACATTAAACAGTATTTTAAAGTAACTAAAAATATTGATGAGCAAATGAATAAATAAATTGTCAATTTCACAAACATCGAAAGTCAGAAGGACTTGGCAAGTTTACCGGGCCGGGCCGGGTATCCCAAATCGAAATCGCACCTCACACACAAACCTTCCGCCACACTCTCGGTAGTAGGAGCAAATTTGAAGAAATTATCTTTTTAACTGTTGTATAGAAAGGTCTAAATAGGCCTAACTAATGAAATAAGATGTAAAAATGTCATTAGACATTCGACAGCTGAAAGTGACACGCTCAGCTCAGTTGCGTTCACGAAACCAAAATCATACCTCGCACACACACTCTCGCCACTTTTGGTGGGAAGCTGTCAGGCTGGAAGTTTGCCAGCGAAACCGATGCACCCTCGGAGATAATTTTACCGGGACGCGAAACGTTCGTCTTGGGAAGCTGGCGGGGTAGCTTTTTGAAGCTAGGTCGGCTGGTGGCAAAATGAGAGTAACTACGATCGACAACATCGAAGGTGTTCTTAACTTATTAATAAGATAATTCTAAATTCTATTTGAGATAAAATAATAAACTAGACCTACAAACAAACCTCGACAGATCTCTAATGACTATTTGAATGCTTGTTTATTTCTCCATTTGACGATTTGTTTTCTTGATCCTGGCCTTCGATTTGTACGTAAATTCTACGTACGTGCGTGCGTCAACAGCATGCACCATGCATATCAAGCGATCGCATATGAACGTACGTACGTGCGCTAGCGCATTGCCTATATAATAACAAAGGGCGCATTTTCACGGCACTTGCGCCTTATTAAAGCACTAAATACGAAGCTAGAAGAGAGCTCGTGGGCGGCAAACTGTTCGTGATTCGTGTATTTTTACTGTTCTAATAATTTATGGGCGCATTTTCACGGAAAACACTTGCGCCTTGCCGTCTAGTTTTAGATGATTATGGGCGCAATTGGTGGTTTTATGAGCGCAAATTTAAAAAAAAGGGCACGTCCAGTTGGAAAAAAAGGCACGACGGCCAGTTTGAAAAAAAGGGCACAGCCTTTTTGGCCGTGAATTTATCTTTTTTTGGGAGGGCACCACGGCCAGTCATAGGGGCATCGACAGCCTGGCCGTCGATGGCCGTCGATTAATTTAAGGCCTGATATTTTGTCCGCTTTCTTTGTCCGTTATGTTCATAGTGAGTAGTACGGAATGTTGTCTAAAATCACAGATTAAAACAAATAAATTAAAACAATTTTTTTTTTTTAATGTTATTCTTTGTTTCTTCTTTATTTGTTTTGATTTCTGGTACCTTTCCGATGCAACACTGCCTTGTCCCATTTGACCTCTACTGTACAATCCCACACTGAATGGGTTGTTAGAAGAAAGGGACAAGCCGTAGAAGTTAGCCCTCAGTTTTTTTTTCTCCTTCGCTATTCATTTTATCTAGTCTTGACTTTCTCTTTCTCATATTTGTTGTCAGTTTTCTTAGATGATTTAAACACTACCCTTTGACCTCTGACCCCTACCCTTTCACCTTTGACCCCTACAGTACAGTCCCACTCTAAAGAAGTTGTTTGTGGACAGGGACAAGCCGTGCCCAATCCAATTTAAGACGACATCAGCGCCCCCTCCAAACTGCTTCATCAGAGTCCTGCCTATATTCAAACAAGCTGAGAACCTGGCTGAAGTAGTCAGTAGGTGCCCCAACCACGTGGGATCGCTAAATGGTAAGTAGAGCCTGGGAGGTGTTTCACAAAGATCCCAAGTCGAACTTGACTCTAAGTTGGAGTTAAACATTATGGAGAGCCATTTGTAGCCTTATAATAAAATATATTCAAAATTGAATGAACAAGTATTTTAGACTTTTTGTATATTCCACATCAAGAACATGAAATCGCCTTGATAATAGCAAATATGAATGATTTGAATCAACATTCTATGCCTTTTAAAATAACTTTTACAAAATATTTTCACAAATGCTAACACCTTTCTATTGTTAAAGTCCAACTTAGAGATAAGTTCAACTTAGGATCTTTGTGAAACCCCCCTAGGTTTCTCAAAGCTTTGTCATTTCACTGTTGTTATGTTAAAGCAGGATTCAGCTCTAAAATTTTCTGTTAGAATTCAAGTTTTAAAGATTAGGATCTGTAAAGCACGAGTCTTGTGTCTGAACTTTGAATTTTGAAGCCGTTGTTCACTTATGCTTTTCCTTATTAGTTCTTTTTTTATTATCATATATATATGTCTCTGTCTTTCTGCAGATTATTCCAAGGACCATTTGGTCCTCTGCAGTGATCCTGCCACAATGTATTACACCGATCTACAGAGTGCACGGCACAGCCTTGTAGTCCCGTACACTGTGCCTCAGGTTGGGACAGAGTTCTCAAAGTATCTTTTCACATTTAAATGTTTTATTTCATGTGTGGGAGGCCTGAATCGGAGAAAGATCCAACTGGTCTTCACGCTAGAGAATGAGTAAGCTGTTGTTTTTTATTTTGACCCCCCCCCCCCCTTTTTCTGGGGATAAATATATAGATAATGAGAAAGTTGTTGCTTTTATTTGCACCCCTCCTTCAGATGATGAATATAATAAATATATAGATTATGATTAGGATGTTGATTGCATTTCTCCTCCTTTGATCAAGATATAGATAAGAATTGTATGTTGCCACAGCAATTACATATTACTATATTACTGCTGTTTAGAGGAGTGGGGAGGGGGGGGGGGGGTGGAGAAAGGACTTTCAGAAAAAGATGGAAACAGTGTGTGGAACTGCCCTTGGCAGAACACCTGAGAGAGAGAGGGTGGGGGGGGGGGGGGGTCGTTATTCAGGGATGCATGTTTTCAGGCTAATATTATAAGAATGCAGAGCCCTTTAGGGAGAACAGTATTAATACTGATGAAGCTACCTCACTAAACAAGATATATAATTATCATCAGTCCCTGAAACCTCTCCAAATGTTGGGAACTTTCTCTAATATATTGTTCCTGTATGAAAGCAATGTCACATGATTAGGAATGCTTTTGAAATTTACCCTTATTCCAAATAAAACTCATTAAAGATCAATGTTTGGACTAAATTTTGGTGCCACATATGTATGTGTAGTCCCTCGTACCTACATGAGGGTACAATACATATCCCTATTCCTAATTGTCAGCATAGTGTTTCATGTAATTGAATGTGATAAGCCCACATTTCACATTTATTCTTAGGGTGCGTTCAAGGGAGTTTTTTAAAGCTAGAATCGCAAACATGAATCGCAAATCAAAATGCTAAGAGCGTTCAAGCGATTTTTCTTCAACGCTTATAGAATCATGATTGAGATCTCTGTTCGTTCAAGCGACTTTTAGCGATCATGATACAAAACGCATCTTTTTCAGCATTCCATGTCTGCGTTTTTAAACACGTTTATGTTTACGGCCAACGAAAAATGGCTTGAACCCAACCGTGTTTGAAAATAAATTTCTTTGAAAACTGTGTTTCTAGGGTGAAAAAGTGTCGCTTGAACGCATCCTAATATATTATGGGACCAACCTATTCCAGTTACTTCCAGACAGTATCTTCACAATGCAATTGCATGAACAGACTTGGACCCTATCTGTGATATCAAACTATCGCACGTTTCTTGCGTTTTGTTTCCAGGACTGGGAGTATCCTTGGGCGACAGGTATTGGACGTACGGGTGTGTGCCTGTCCAGGCAGAGACCGTAAGACGGAGGAAAAGTCCTTTGAGAAGTCCAAGGCTCCGCAGAAGAAACCCCTCAAGAGAGGTGAGTCAGATCACTTCCAAACAAAATCTTTACCAAAGAATGATGAGAAATGGACCTTTCTTTCACCTCCCCATAAATGCTTTAGTGATCACCTGTCTACAACAAGCACAATTTTTGTTTCCCTTGAAAATGGTTTCTCATTGAAACATGTACTAAAGGAACATGTCTACAAAGACCACCTGTCTACAAAGCCCTTTTTGTTTGTTTCCCTTGGGCGGTCGCTGTAGACAGGTTTGACTGTAGCTACTTGTGCCTTCTATATATGCCTAATCGCTGCCTGTTGGTCCCCCATGATCCTCTTTTTCTTATGTTAATTGAGAGCTGATTTGATGAGATAACCACCTGTCAGTGACTTTGCAGGGAGGTCTAATCCCCCTCCCCCTGGCCAAACTAGTGCAGACGGATTTTAAACTGTTTTTATACATTCTAGCTGTACGCAAATTATTTCTTAGGTGATTGGAACAAACTTTTAGCATTCTGACTGCTTTTCTTTTCAGGTCCCAGCAAAGTAACATCCGTAGTTGGGCTGACATCTTTCTCCAAGAAGGCCAAAAAAGACGAAGAAACCTTCCTCATAGAGGTATTTTTTTTTCATTTCATTTTTTGGTTCGACCATTTAAAAAAAAAAAAATCAGGAATACAAACGTCATTCGAAAGAAATATACAAAACATGTTGGACATATAAAGTAAAAATGGTTAGGGAACCCGAGAGAAGCTTAAGCTTGTAAGTGGGGTTCCCTGTACAATAAACAAGTACAATTGTAATACAAAATCCAGATAATAAGCTAAGACAAACTAAACCATAGTACAGCTACTTCACAGCATAAAAACCTGCATCTTCGTATCAAAAAACATTGACATTGTGTACAGTGGGCCTAGTGTACAGTATTTTCTACTTGGTTGAAAAGATTTTATGTTCAGTATATCTTTAATTTCAAAGGAGAGGAAAACATTGGACATAAAACTTGATATCAATAACAAGTTACAAGCTACTGTTATAAGCTACTGTAATCATGGCATCTGATTGGCCAAGAGCAAATGAGTCATAGAAATTTAGCATATGTCATAGATAACAAGTTTTACGAAACAAGGCCCCTGGTTTACTGGAAAATGCAGAAATGAATGGTGTAACTTTGTAATTTTTAAACCTTTTGCAACAGCTCTGATTCGTAAGCGGTACGAGCCTGTTTAAATGCGCCATAAAGTTCCATTACCTGGTAACAACGGGCTCCGGGCAAGGAAGCACTATACTTTAAACAGGCCTGATAAAAACCTGAATTAAATCTGTTTCCAGATTTTTTAATTTTATTTTTATTTTCCCCGATTCTTTTTTATGCCTCCGTTACGAAGTAGCCGGAGGCATTATGTTTTCGGGTTGTCCGTCCGTCCGTCCGTACGTCCGTCCGTCCGTCCGTACGTCCCGTTCTCGTGATCGCGTTATCTGAAGAACCGATTGATGGATTTCTGCCAAAATTTGGTCATGTATGTATCTTGCAGAGCCAATGAACTGATTAGATTTTGGGGTCACGAGGTCAAAGGTCAAAGGTCACGGGGCTCATTATGTATGCAAAAACAGCTCGTGATCGCGTTATCTCAAGAACCGATAGATGGATTCCTGCCAAACTTTGGTCATGTATGTTACTTGCAGAGCCGATGAACTGATTAGATTTTTGGGTCATGAGGTCAAGGTCAAAGGTCATGCGGCTCATTATGTATGCAAAAATAGCTTGTGATCGCATTATCATTAGAACAGATTGATGGATTCCTGCCAAACTTAGGTCATGTATGTTACTTGCAGAGCCGATGAACTGATTAGATTTTGGGGGTCATGAGGTCAAGGTCAAATGTCATGCGCTCATTATGTATGCAAAAATAGCTTGTGAACGCTTTCTCATTAGAACTGACAGATGGATTACTATTTAACTCAGGACATCTTGCAGAGCCAATGAACTGAGTAGATTTTAGGGTCATGAGGTCAAAGATCAAAGGGTCATATGAGAAATTGCTTGTAACCACGATATTCTGAGAACCTGTTAATGGATAACGAAACTTGAATTTGAAAAATTTCTTCTGTTTTGGTTTGTAAACTTGCTCTATGACGGAGGCATCATTGTTCCATCTAGTTTCTTCCTGATTTTTTTCTTTCTTCAACTTCTTCCCAATTTTATCCTGATTTTCCTTTATTTTCTCTATTCTTCCCTATTTTCCCTATTATTTCCCAATTTTTCTTACTCAATAGGGGGGGGGGGAATGTTGTTAGGTGCCATTCTCCCCCCCCCCCCCCCCCCTCCGATTCTTCTTCTTTTTTACTCAAGGGGGGCGTGGTTGAAGGGGGGACAAAAAATCTTCTTTTTCTTCAGTGCTCACTATCACCCCTGGACTTAATGATCCCTGTATAATTTGTCCAAACAGGTACAAGGGCGTGAGAAGTACGAGCTGCTGATGAAGATCAAGGAGAGTCTAGACCTCATGGATTGCGTTGCGCCCAATCAGATCAGTCAGTACAGGCAACAGCAGACTCAACAACAAATGCGGCTGAATCACCAGTAAGTACTGCCTTCTTTACTTTGTTTTTCATGTGTGGTTTATCCCTCAGGAATAGATTTCTTATGTATTCAGTTGGAAGAGGAGGAGGAGGCGGGGGGGGGGGGGGGGGAGGAAGCTCAAGGCTTGGGGATTTTAAGGACAAGATGCAACAAAAGACAGCTCAGTTATCAAAGGTCAAGTAGATAATCATCGTGAGATTCGAAAGTGAGATGGTATGGTATGGTAGAATTAGGAGATGTGTGTGTTTGATGTGTAGATTCAAAGGCAATAACCTCACGATTTGAATGAGGTGGGTTGTTTGTGATGTGTGTGAAGATTTAGGGTCATTAGGTCAAAGGTCAAATAGATAATAATCGTGAGAATCGACAGTGAGATGGATTAGTATGGTAGAATTAGGAGATGTGTGTGTTTGATATGTAGATTCCAAGGCAATAATTCAATGGTTTGGATGAGGTGGGTTGTTTGTGATGTGTGTGAAAATTTAGGGTCATTAGGTCAAAGGTCAAATAGATAATAATCGTGAGAATCGACAGTGAGATGGCAAAGGATGGTAGAATTAGGAGATGCGTGTTGCACTCAGAATTTGTACTGGCTTGACATATAAAAATACGTCCATTGGAGGCATAGTATCAGCTCCGTCATTGTACATTTCATATGAACTACTTTTGTAAGAAAACTGGGAGAGAAATTAATATACTGCTGGACTTACTCTATGCAGTTCGGAAGAGTTAGAATTTGGCCTTAATTAAGAAGGCCTTTTACAATAGTATGGGCCCAAGAGTTTCGTTTTGACGTGACTTTCAAGAGTACATGTGGCTATACTCTCCAGGGAGCGGGGCATGTGCACTATCGTGTGCGGATTAGCAACTGAGTCCACTGACCAGGGTAATAAAAATTATAACGAAAGTGCTTAGAAACGTAGTTTTTATTAAGCGCTATACAAATGTGACTATTATTACCAGAGAATTTTAGAATGATTTTAGGGGAAGAGTTTTGAAGAGAGATAACGGGAGAAGAGTAGCATAACGTTGACCGGGTCTCTTTTGTTTCTCGTTTCTCACCCGGCTTCAGGATCCGTGAAGAGCTGCGGCGCTACTACCGGAAAAAGCCTAAGAAAGCGGGTGGGAACGAGAACAAAAAGTAGCACTGACTTTCTCTCCCTTCTCCCATCTCTCTCACTCTCTCCTTCCCGTGCATGCCATCTGTAGTAACTTCTGGTCAGCTCACCACATGTCCGTGAATGTTTGTGTTTTTCAAAATGAGACTCGATTATGCCGAGGTGTCTCTTCGTTGGAAAATCATTATAGCCTGTGTGATGGAAACAGTACTCAAGCCTTAAGTCAGCAGTGTGTTTTCAGGCATTCTTGTTCAATAAATGTATGTATTCCAGTGAGGAAGTTTGTCTCGTTTGGTCTCAGGGTTGCGTTAAACATCCACAGCACTTTCAAGACGATAAGCAATATCTTCCCTCTGTATAATGAATTCAACACCTACATGCAACGCGTTATTCCATTTTGGAGGTTCATACGTCCCAGAGACATTTCGCATTTTGTATTGCCTTCATTAGTCCTTACTGTGCAGTGGTAGCCTTGAAAAAGATGATGCTATTTTAATAAGGATTTGGGTTAAAAGGTGGTAAAAACAAAACAAAGCAGCAAATTACACACAGGCCAAAAGCAAAGACGTATTATTATTTTGGTCTGGTAAGAAAAATATAGGTTTTAATATCCATCAACCGTGCAGCAGGAAAAACACATTTGAAAAATTCTGTAATCTCGTCTGTCACCGGGGTTGTACCACACATGATTTAGCAACCATCATTTGTAGTCAGTTTCCAACACTTGCCAAATTACTAGATTTGACTCTGGACCAATCACGATACATGACCCTAACTCACAACCTAAACCTTAGGGAAGAATAAAACCTAAACATAACCCCAACCATGTATTGTTGGCAAAATAAAGACTGGAGTTAAATGTCATTGGAGAGAATGTTGAGTTACCTACCCCCAACATCTTCAAACCCGGACTGTTCCTATCACCTGTGACTTTTAGAAGGTAGAGGGTAATTTTCATCTTCTTCTGGGAGAGTCTCCAAAATTTGACTTAGAAAGAACAATTGTAAAGGATATATTTGAAAGGTGGAAATTGAATTTTGGCGATCAAACGTGGTCACAGTATCACACCCTGTGGCACTCACCACACAGGTGATGGATATGATGGAGGGAATGGCATGTTTATCATTTAGCCAAACCATTAAGTGATTCACGAATGGACTTATCGTTCTTGTATGAGTTGAGGACCTGTCCCGAACTTCTAAATTGTTACATGAAGTCTCCTCTCCTTTATTTTTTATTCTAGGATTATTTTAGAATGTGTCAACAATGAAATGTATGTGATATTTCATGTTACCCATAAAACTATTAAAAATCTTGCTCTGCCGCCACGGAAATAAATGTGATGTTTCATATTTTTGTGTAAATTCTAAAGTGTTTGTTCAGGAAAAGTAGATATAACGATAGCAACACTGTCATATAGTGAACAAAAATGTCCAGGTATACCCTGGTTAAGACTCTCACTGTCGTTAAGTGACAGTGTCATACTACTATTTTATTCATGAGTGATATTTGATTGCATTTCTTAAAGAAATATATTGCCTTTAACTGAGCTGTTATTCATTTGTAAAGAGCTCTAGTGGAGCTTTCCAGTGGCCCATTTCATAAAACATGTTATCTATAACAACTGCTAAATTTCTATGACAAATGTGCTCTCGGCCAATCAGATGCCATGATTTCTGTAGCTTATAACAGTAGCTTGTAACTTGTTATTGATGTCAAGTTTTATGAAACCGGGTCCTGAGCAACATCAATCTCCACTTCTATGAAGTTTTCACTGGGTGAAGAAAACTTCCTTTAATTAACACTGCCTCTGAGCAATAAAACATTGTACGTGGGTTAGAGCTTGCAACAAGGTCATAATGTCCCATTACAAACTGAAATATAAAACTATGCATTAGTTAGGTTTTCTGTATTCACTTGTTCTGCAAACATGATCTTGAGCTGAAGATGTATCACCTCTTGGTTTAATTTTGCAAATATACAACATCTTTAGGTACTAGAAATCATGTGGAACTGTTCAGTTACAGCTGAATTTTTTTCGAAAAAATGTAAAATATATTAATTGATCTTTTTCATGACTCACTGAATTTCAAACTCGTGAGATAGTAGAAGACGTGTCTAGATATAGGGAAAGAGGGAAGAAAAAACCTAGAATTGCAATTCGATTCTCTTGAAATAAGGGATGTGCCTTTCAAATACATGTACTCTTTTAAGAACATGCCACATTTTGTTTAAATTCTCAGGAATGATTTTGAGACCAACATCTTTGGTATTTTGAATCTATTGCCTTAGTAATACTGAGGCCTTGTCTTTGCGATTGAATGAAATATGAAGTTACAGTTGCCTATATCTGATGTACAGATAGGTGTCATTGATACCAAATAGGTTTTAAGTGATTTAAATTGGGCGTAACTTCTTATAAGACAGGGGCTGAGGTCTTCCATTTTTTTTTTGATAATCCTGAGCAGCTTGTTATTAAAGGTACTATGTCCCATTTGCAGGCCAAAAAAATATGAACAAGTTAAATTCCAATGGCATTTGAAAGACAATACTAATTGTGAACTTCCCTTAAAACAAAAGGGCTTGAAAATGGCTTTTAGTGGGAAAATAATGACCATGAGTTGTCAAATTAACTAAAAATAAAAAAGGCAGAAGACGATATGGTGACCAATTGGTAGCCTACTAGATTCAAGCTAATTCAACCTGTAGGTCCAGATTATCACAAATCCATGACATGCATCTGTCCTTTAGTAAAATATTCAGGAATAATCAAAAATAAAGAAGAAAATGTAATTGTGGAGAAAGTACCGTCTGAGAATTAGGTTTTGAACATAGTCAAATTTCTACTCCTGTAATTTTAATCATTGATTCTCTCAAAATTTCTTTGAATTCATTTTTAAATATATCAAATTCAATTTCTCATGATTCATTGGTTCTGATCATGCCTTGTTCATTGACATTTACCTTGAGCAATCACTGTGTCTCAATTTTGACGTGTTTTCACTGAACATTTTGAAGTCTTGTTTTATTTTAGCACACTCTTCCATGTATACTTCTGACAAACCAAACAACTTAATATAAAAAATATATTATCATATTTTTATATATGACCCTATTGTGAAAAGTTGTACATTAAATGATGATTTATTCATCACAGATATAAATTGTCTTTGTGAAGATAGATGTCTTATGTTGGTGACCTTGCTAATGTATGGAATGGTGTGAGACTGAATGGTCTATGTTGTATGAAGGTGTGGTGTGGTGGTGGTGGTGGTGTTGGGGATGCTTGGATCTGTGGAAGGGGGGGGGGGAGTGTTTTCTGTCGAGAGCCAGGATGTTGCTAGCTCTGTATAAAGGACTATGATGAAGTAGTGTACTGTCCTAGCTATGAGCAGACAATATGAATGACTGGACTGTGTACATGCTAAAGGGAACCAAGATCAATTTACAGTTGTGGGTTTTACCCCCCCCCCCCCCCCCCCCCCCTCCCCCAATAAAAATATATATCTAACTAAATAAATAATAAATTAATAAATAAATTTTAAAAATGTAAATAGTAATAATAATTATGATGATTAATGTGTCTTGATCTTCGGAGTAGTTGCTACAACCGGTCGTGTCAGACACGTTGCCCCGGGGTGCGAGATAGGACTCTTGTAGCGTGCCCCCAAATAACAATAATAATAATAATTAATAATTCATTAAAAAAAATGTATCTACAGTTTAACTGCTTTAGTGACCACCCGTCTACAAAGACCACATGTTTTGTTTCCCTTGAAAAAGATTTCTTGGTGAAACACCTTAGGTGGTCGCTATAGACAGGTTTGACTACATATATAATAAGAGTAATTATAATAAATGAATGAATAGAAATACTTTCATCTGTATGATAAAAAAGTGTCATGAAAAACCTATGAGAGTGCCGAATGATCAGACCTTTAGTAGCTCCTAGTCATAGAGACATAAGTATGTGCTTTCATGCCCCACTGCACTACTTACAGCTACTTGCGCCCTCTACATAGCAAACAATGCTTAATCGGTGCATGTTGGTGCCCCATGATTCCCTTTTTTTAATGTTAATTGAGAGCTGATTTGATGAGATAACCACCCGTCAGTGACCTTGCAGGGAGGTGTAATCCCCCCTGGCCAAACTAGTGCAGAGGGCTTTAAGTTTTGAAAGGTTCTTCTTTATAATGAACAAATTTGTTGCACAAAAAAAAAAAAAAAAAAAATAAGTAGAGCGTTTTCGAATGGTGAACAAAGTTGAGAAGACTTGTTGATAAAGTGTTTATTTTCTTCCCTGCATCTATTTACAGTCTCCCTAACGGTGTACCCAACCTGCCAAGAGTGAGCTCCTTCCAGTCCACCCCACCTCCATCTACCTCTCAAGGGAACACCTTCCACCCCACCCTAGCTCTGAACAGCACCCCTCCCCTCAACCATGCCCCTTCCCTCAACCACTCCTCTCCCCCATTGCTCAACCACAGCCACTCCTACCAGCAGCAGCAGCAGACACTTCAGCAGCCATTTACCAACTTGGAGCCCTATCCTCCATCGACGTCAACGAGCCTTGAACGTCGGAACACGATGCCATGTAAAGGTAAATATTCCCCCCAATTTGAGCTCGGTTTTTACAAACATGTATCAATCAGATATGATTATTTACGTCTGGGGACTGACCTTTAAACGTCACCATCCGAAAGACGTGACCCAGTTTCGAAAATGCATCCTCGGCTGAATCAGTTTGTAACTTCCATTATTAGCTGGATTACAGGCCCACGCAACAACGCCTAGTATTGCATAGCAATATATATAGCTGCAGCATATTTTAAAGAAGAGGACTGTAGTGCTCTTCTCGTTTCTATACCTTACAACGTTAAGATCATCGTAGAGTCCTTTGTAGACAGTTGTCTTTTAACCCTCAAAATATTGCCACTTGTCATTCACTTCTATGCTAAGTTTTGCTTTGGGAGTTTATTGTGTCATGTCCAAGTGTGCTACACATGTCTGTATTCCTTGTTTCCGAAGATAGTGCCATAGTCATTTTGTCCTCGGGTTGTTCATCTGGTCGACGTCCTCGCACATTAGCGTTCACTGCTCACGTGAGCAGGGGCTCGACTAGGGCAGCGGGATAGCCAATTACAACTGTCACCTGAACAGATGGGTGGAAGTTCTTCAGCTAAACTCCATTCCTCTTTTTTTATCCATCTTCTCATTGTTCTTATTCATCTCACCGTTTCTCTTCTCTTAGATGAAGCCGACGGTCCAAACATGATGGAGGTTGATGCCATCCCTACCAGCCAAGGTTTCCCTGTTCCGAGGGATCTGACCCTGCCTAATCCTTGCCATGCCCAGAACATTAGCTCCTCTCAAGATCCTTCTATAGATTGGTAAGATGATCAAGAAATTATTGTATTCCATTTATTTTGCTTTCAACAAGTCCCTTCTCCTTGTGCAACACACATGTTACGATGATGCTACAAAGTGTCCGTTGCTGACTACACCATATTCCTGAATTCAAGCCTTGCACCTTGAGCCTCACGTAACACCAAGTTACAACACAAAATATCTTTAACTAATTAAAGCCCCGAGTCGCTCCAGGAAATGTTGTATCATCATCTCCGTATCATAGACCCAGAACTTATGAAGGTGGGGGGCTTTGGTTATGAGTCTTGTTTAGATTCGAGGTAGACGGATGGAAAATTGACCAGTGTTTGAAATATTCTAAAGAGTCATTTGTAGCTGGACCGTTTTGTGCAATATTTAATCTTATTAACGACTTATGAAATATGATAAAGAGCATATTGTCTCAACAAATTTTCTAACAACTACAACTGTATCATATTACAATTTCATTTGTCTTTTCTTCGACAGCTGGTTAAAGAAACATGGTTTAAGGCAGCACTCCGATATTTTCACTCGGAAAAACGTTCATACTGTGGATCAACTGGAGGAGATTAATATGGAGGTAAAAGATTAGCTAATCTCTGCTCTTTAATCTTCTATGACAGTTGGAGTTTCATTCAGATGCTAAATCCATAGAAGTTAATTTTTTTGCTGGATTTTTATTAACTCATAGCCTGCCATAAGGCTGCATGCACGCCATCGTTATAGTGCTTTGTACATGGGAGAGAGCCATCGCTTGAGTGCCATGTGCGTGCAAGGGCGCATTCGTAATAGCATTTATTGTTCATGCTCTTTGGACTGTGCTGTGTGTTTTGCACTCGCTATTCATAGATCCATCGCGTTAATCAGATTATCACCAAAACAACCTGGGGGGGGGGGGGGGGGGGGGATTTGGGGCTTGGCACAATGGGGATTAGCTCTGTGGCATGATAAGAGTTAAAGATAACTGAAATAATGTAATGCATTAGCCCTACTGTAATAGTAGTAGTGATGATGAGATAAGATGAGATGAACATAATTTAAGGGGAAAGTGGTAAATTAAAAAATTAAAATCCTTGATTTATTTCAAAATGCTAAAAGTGTATTGGGCGCCTTATCGAACAAAACTTTTCATTAATGCATAATTTGCAAAGAATACTGTTTAAATTATGCTGCTAATTTTAGAAGTGCAGTTCATTGCATAATAAGTAATTAATAATAATTGGGTCTTCTTTAAGGGATCCGGTAACTTTGTCTCATATTCTGAAACAAAATCCTGGATTTAGCTCATGCTGCAATGATGATTATAAACCTTAAGGTCAGTTAGGAACCCCATGACTTTTACAAGCCAATCGCCTGTCTGATTATCAAGATATTTATGATTGAAAATCTAAACAATATTTTGCGTTTTCCTAACTACAGTCTATTGGGGAAAACGAGTATGGTAAAACGGGTCACTCAAAGATTTTTACTTTTTGGGGGCACTTCTTGATCATTTTGAAGCGCGATTTTTTTTTAAGGCTTCAATATTACACCATATCACAGACACTGATAATACGTAGGGCCGTGCATCTCAGATTTAACATTTTTAAACAATGCCTCTAAGATAAAACTGTCTTGATTTCACCCTATCTGAATAATATCATTTATTTAATGCAATTAATAATTAATAATGGTTAGGTCTTCTTTACCGAGGGTAGGCACATCGATATCAATGCTGGTCTTTTTTGGGGCGCTGCAATTATTATTACCCCAGCTATTACCAGGTACCTATTTACACTTGGTAGAGAGTGGCGATTGTGGATTAATGTCTGACTAAAACATCAGTGCCGGGGTGGGATTTGAACCCTCAACCCTTAGATTGAGAGTCAAGTTAATGAACCACTCTACCATGACACCCTACGTGTTATCAGTGTCTGTGATATGGTGTAATGTTGAAGCCAATAAAACAATTGTGCTTCAAAATAATCATGAAGTGCTTCATAAATTAAAATCTTTGAGCGACCGGTTTAACCATACTCATTTTCCCCAATAGACTGTAGTGTTATAAAAACTGTTTCTGACATTTTGAATTCCAATCATAAATATCTTGATAATCAAACATGCAATTGGCTTGTAAAAGTCATGGGATTCATTTCTGACCTTAAGGTTTATAATTATCCCCTCGCCGACGAAGTCGAAGGGGATATAGAAACGCCGCCGCCGTCCGTCCGTCCGTCCGTCCGTCCGTCAGTCAGTAACAAATTTGGTTTCCGATCGATAACTTCAGTAATGTTTGACGGATTTTAATGAAGTTTGATATGAAGGTACATGATATCAAAATACAGGCTAAGTTTGATTTTGGAGTACGTAGGTCAAAGGTCATAGCTCATTAAATATGCAAATCTGGTTTTCATTTGATAACTTAGTAATGTTTGACAAATTTTAATGAAATTTGATGTGAAGGTACATGGTAACAAAACACAGCCTAAGTTCAATTTCCGAGTATGTAGGTCAAAGGTGAAAGGTCATAGCTCATTAAATATGCAAAAACACCTAATTATATATGTGAAAATGTGGTTAACTTCCTTGCCTAGTAGTAATATAATAGTATAGTCCAATGGGGGTACACTATATAGGCAATTTGTACCCTGCGAGGGGATGCTACGTTTTGCGTTGACTTGTTATGATTGCAGTATGAGCTAAATCCAGGATTTTTGTTATGAATCAGAGGCAAAGTTTCCTAATACCTTAAAGCTTCAAAGCAATTTACTGAACCCTCCCTGTCTGTAATTTCTGTTCTCTTTCTCAGGACTTGTCGAGCATACCTCACCAGCAACGAGAAAGCCTCTGGAAGGCCATCCTAGAGATCAAGAGTGGTCTACAGCTCAATCACACCCCTACCATGAACAGAGGCAATAGCAGTGCATCCACAACAAGTATCCACTCCAGTGGCGGATCGATGGTTGGCAACCAAGTATACCGAGCCACCCGCTTCACCCTCAAGCAGACTCTATCTTTCAAGGTGGAGAAAGAGGATGATTAAGTTCCAGAAGGAGGATGACTAAGTTCTAGAAGGAGGATGACTAAGTTCTAGAAGGAGGATGACTAAGTTCTAGAAGGAGGATGTTTAAGTTTTAAGGATCGATAGTCGGCAACCAAGTGTACCGTGCAACTTGCTTCACTCTCAAGTAGACTCTATCTTTCAAGGTATAGAAGGAGGATGATAAGTTCTAGAAGGAAGCCTGTTGTTATGGATGAGTTGAAGGATAGCTTATGTTCGTACTGAACCTCGATGGTTGATGGTGAAGGAGGGAGAGAGACTGGGAATCTTGTGATGGAAAGCCTACCATGATCAGAGGGAATGGCGTCCATCACGTGCGTCCATCACGTGCGTCCATCACGAGCATCTGCTCGAGTGGGGGTAACCAGGTGTACCGTGCCATTAGTTTGATTCTTGAACAGACTCCGATCATTCAAGTTGGAGGAAGATGATGATTAAGTTCTATATGGAAGACCGTCGTAGAAGGTTACGCTCGAGTTGATGGATAGCGGAAGTCTAACTGCACACTACACCCTCGATACAAAGCTGTTCTTAATGTTGGAGGAGTGAGATGATCATTCTTGTGTTAAAGGAAAGCGAAGCCTATCTTGTGCTGAAGATGATGAAGAATTAGCCCGAGCCTGTGCATCATATTTTAGACATCGTTTTACAAACATGAGGAGGTTGATTAATATTGTGAAGGGAAGAAAATCATACCTGTGGGAAGGTTGTGCGAAGGATGTTAGCTGAAGTCTGTGCTACAGATGCTGTTGTTCGAAGGAAGAAAAAAAAGGGATGATTAGCATCTCAAAGGAAAGAGAAGCATGCCTTTGATAGGTTCTTGTGAAAGACATGCCTCGGTTCCAGAAAATCTTCTGAAACCCTCTCGGCCCAGAAGCAAGCAGCATTCGATCACAAGAAGGAAGGAATCGTATCACAGTGGATATTATTCAGTCATAATGTGGAAGGACAAAGGAGGACAGCTATCGTGATCAGGGCACATGGCGGAAACCTGTATGCCTAGGAATGCCACAGAGATGAATATTAGACTTTGATGTGCTCTGGATACTCCCTTGATAACTTCAGCTGGATATTCTGTAGGATGGAGCTGACTTTTGTGAAAAATACCTCTTCTATCAAAATAGAATTACAGGGATGGATAGCTGTGGAGAAGTATTTGTTAATGATTGTCTTCAAGAACAACCCAAGGATATTATTCATGAACAACACGAGACAAATATGGCTTTAAACATTTTACAATGATTGTCCTGTAGAAAAATTAACAAAGATCTTAACATAGGACAAACGTTTAGAGGAGAGGATTGTTTGTGAATGTATTCTTAAATTGTATTGTTGGGACTGACATGTTCACAAATAATTTGTTGAGACAGATATTTGCAGCTCACTGCCACTGTATCTAGCAGAAACTGTTGATTTGACCGTGGGTGTACCGTAATATGTATGTCATCATGTTTACGGCTTTTAGGAAAGAAAGCAAGTGGCGATTGTAACCAAGATTTGCGACTGTGTCAAGCAGTGTATGGATGTGTGTGATAAAGTCAGATTTGTCCTGCAAGGCTGTGCTGTATGTTGTCCTGCTTTACGCGTTGATACAGATTTAGTCGGGCATACTTGTTACTGTCTCATCTATATATGTCAGTACATCAAGACCAGGTGCAGCATTTAATCTGATACTATAATAAGTTGGACATGTTAGTCATCTTTCTTAACCAGAAGTGTGTTTCAAAGTCACTAATAAGGGCATCATCCCATCCAAAGTTGTGTCCAGTATTAAGGTTGTGTTCTTTTGCTACTGAATGAGATGGGGCTCTTTTGTGCTCTTTACATCAATCCTTCAGGGTTATCTGTTTATCCCTAGCATAGGAATTGTCACAATCAGCTTTACAATAGGTAGTGGTTGAGGGTTTGGAATAGTTGTAGTATTACAAGGACTACCTCAAAATTATTTTTGGACATGTAATGTTAATGAATAGCAGTTAAAGTTTTGGTTCCAAACTACAGCACTAGCTAGAGTAGAGTCTTTGATGAGTGTTGTGTAATGTGCTGGCATTTTGTTGAGTAATAGCCTTGAAACTTTGTATTGATTTATGTTTTTAATGGATTTTTCTCCTTGTGCCTAAATGTAAAGATCTGAAATCTAATGAAAATAACATCAGCATTTGATAAGGTCTGATCTGAATACTTGCCAGGTTTTAAAGTCGTCTTTGTCAAACCCACTGAATTTGTAGAGCTTGCCACTAGTCACTACCATTGGGCTTTGTTGAAGTCACTAAGCAATTAAGAGTCTTCGGGGCTGGCCATTCCTTACTCATAACAACAACAATATTCTTAATCAAAGGGACTTCGGTAGTAACATTGTTCAGAGGAGAGAAAATGGTGCTGAGGTAGTGACTTCAATGCTAGATGTACAATTAAAAATAATCTGAAAGTTTGAGTGAAAACCAACCATTATTAATGATAAAAATTGGGAACAAATGATCTGATCGATTTCTTAATTCTCCCAACTATATTAATACAATTTCATTTCATTTTAGGTGAATGTAAATCGTCACAAAGCAATGAGTTGACTCTATACATGTATACTATTCCAGAGATGTTAGTATTGAAAGACTTTGTAAAAGGCTAAAAGAGTTATTTTTATGGAAAATTTCCAAAATGGTCTGGAGAATTTACTGTATAAGGGTGTTGCACAGTGACGCCTTCAAAGAAAAACAAAAATATCTTTGTGGTTTGAGAATTTTTTCAGGATTTTTTGCATGTTGGAGAGTTAGTACAGTATAAGGAATGTAATAAGTAACATTTTATACAAAATTTACCCAGTTTTTTCATCAACATTTAACAATGTTACCAAGTCATTTTAAAGGTACACCTACTATGTTAGTCTGCAGGCTAGAACTCTAATCAGACCGTTGACCACAATTTCCAAGGCCTTGAGCGGTATGCTGTCAGCCTAGTCTCGGTGCAGACACTGCTATGCACAGCGAAGGACAAGGGTTTTGCCTGCGAACTCACTATGAATATGACGGACAAAGGAGAGGACAAAATATACAGTTCCTCAGGTACACAAAGGAACATCCCTTCACTGCTATTATGTAAAAAGGTGAATATGCATGTGACACCTGTTCTACACATGTTTACATAATAGCAGTGAAGGGATGTTCCTTTGTGTACCTGAGGAACTGTATATTTTGTCCGCTTTCTTTGTCAGTCATGTTCATAGTGACTACTACTATGTTCAATGTTTGGTGTGTGTGCGAGTATACTTGTGTATGTTTATAGTACGGCAGTTGTAGGGTACGTTATACCTTTATTGCAAAATCTTGTTTTCCTTTTCATTATCGGTGAGATTCGACCTGCACTGTACGTGAATGTTTGTGATCATGTGCCAAAAAGTGATAGGATGTGTTGTTTATTTTAAGATCAATTAATGTAAGGTGGCACATGCAGTTCTCTTTAGCTGCTTTTGATTCTTTTACTTAAAGCCCCACTGCACTGGTTTAGCCAGGAGGGATTAGACCTCCCTCCATGGTCACTGGCAGGTGGTTATTTCATCAAATAAGCTCTCTTCTTCCATTTTGAGTACATACCTCTTTACAGAGTATTATCGTACTATACTGGGGTGTGTGCAGGTGGACCACTACACAGGGGTTTCCCCCTACTTATACGAATAGTGCAGTGGGTCCTTAACGTGCAAAGGTAGTGACTCCTCTACACGGAGCCTCCATTTAACGCCCTAGTATCTGATAAGAAAAAGGAGATCATGGAGGACCAATGGTCAATGATAAGGCATTGTTTGCTATATAGAGTGCGCAAGTAGCTATAAGTAGTGCAGTGGGGCTTTAACATAACTTGTATTCAGTCCAAATTTAATATTTCTGTAGCAAGCTCAGTAAGAGGTACTGTTTTCATATTTTTAAAATGTACATGTTTGCTTTATCATAGCATCTGTACTATAGATATTCTAGAGTACTGGTAATAAGACTTACTTTCTTTCTTCATAATCAATTCATTTTTTATATTGATTTTTAACTTTGTTGCTGAATTTAATGTAAAATACCGATAGTATACCAATCCTTCAACCTTCAAAAGCTGATGTAATCTGCAAGGGTGAATATTAAAATGCATTGTGGCCCCATCTTAAAAGAGTTCTACAGTTGGTCAATAACATACAAATCCATCTGCTGAAAACCAGAAAGGCGTTGTTACATAATTCTGATTATACAGAGTTGGCATCCTTTTGAGTTTTGACACTCAACTCAGAATTTGGTTACGTTACGAAAATGGCTTTTGAAGTTGCAGGCGCATTGAATCTATCGAAACTCTTTAAAAGACATATCTGCATAATCACAGAAACGTGGCATTACACCTGTGGTGGCAGTATGCAGAGGAAAATATGTTCTTCGTTTAATAATTCTGTATATATATATGTATGTGGTACATGTACTGAAAATAGAGAAATATAACTGCATGTATGATGTATATACGTGTAAATATTTGTTCCCAGTCATTTTTATACATGAACGTGTGACCTACAAGAGTTGATGAAAATAAAGCAATAGGAGTAAGTCCTAAACAAATCTACATTTTGTTTCCAGAGTTTTATGTATGAATGACTTATTTTGTTCTGTGCTCTTTGGTTGTATAGGAGAGAAACGAGAGAGACATAAAACCAGGGGTGATAGTGAGCAACCACGCCCCCTTGAGTAAAAAAAAAAAAGAAGAGGATTCGGGGGGGGGGGGGGCTTTTGAGTAAGAAAAATTAGGAAATAATTGGGAAAAATTGGGTTAAAAAAATAAAAAATCGGGAACCAATTTAAATCTGATTTTTATCAGGCCTGCCTGTTCTCCCCTCAATCTTTCCCCATTTCTGGCATACTTAAAGGTATTATTTTGGTATGGGATCATGAATTTGGTTTAAATTAACATTATTGGAAGCATATGCGTTTCTACAATATTCATTGATCGTTGTCGCGGTTGAAATCGAGTCTAAAAAAGTTATGAAATTATAAATAATAAACTCTTTATGTTGCATAGCTCCCTCTCAAGGTCAAGATATTAATTTAGCCATGAAACAATGTTTCTCGACTAGAATCGACCGATTAGCTATTTCCGTTTGGAAATTATATATCACAGCTACATATTCTGAGATTTTCATGGTCGCAGCTAACATTATACGGCCATAGGCGCTATTTGAAATTTATCATAATTCACCGGGAGCACCGGTAAATTTTGATAATCTATTTTTCTCAAAAACAGAAGTGTTTTAGGGGCTAATTTTTTTAGTGCTTATAAAACATCCACAGGGGCATCCAAATATATCAAATTGTAAAGATTCACTATCCACCCAATTTTCAAAATTTCCCAAAACTTTGTATTACCTTTAAGCCCTTTTATCACATCTCTCTATCCTTGCCTCTCACTACTTTGTTGCATCTCTTATACTTTCTCATTCTTTTATTTCTTGCATACCGGTACTTGTTCATCTCTCTCTCTCTTTTATCACATTTCTCTATCCTCGTCTCTCGTGCTCTCTCTTTCTCTCTCCTCCCCGGATTCTTTCCTTATTCCTTTCCTGCTCATCTCGTTTCTCTTCACTCTCTTGCTCCTTTTCGACAACGGCAGGAAAAACGCTTCAAAACATTTTCACACAAAATCCTCAAACAAAGAAAGAATTCATTGACACAAATCGTTACATGGGCACAATCTCCATTTTATTTCCCCTCGATATCAAAAAAAGAAGGAAAAAGAAAATCAAATTTACATCACGTTTCTGAGGGTCTCTCTCTGAATGCTTGGAAAATAGAAAGTTGCGTAGAGAGAGAGAGCGAGTTCAAGAGAGAGAGAAGAAGATAAGAGAGTGAGAGAGAAAAGTCATAATATATACACCATCTTGCTATACATAAAATTTTTGTACACATATCTTACAAGATAACTACAAGAAATCAATAAATCAACTATGTTCTCTTTTTTACAAGCTGCGCGGTCCCCCACCACCCGGCTCCCCGAATAAGCCTTCGGGTGGAGAACCAACGCTGATTTCTTATCCTCCTATGTCATTTTTTAAAAACTATATCTCCTTTTCTCTTTATGTTTTCTATTTTTGTAAATTTCTGTCACTATTCCTTGGACCAAGATGCACAGGTTAGCTCTATAGTGTTAGACCTACACTGTAGACCTCTTTCACAGTTGGTTGAATATATATATTTATATATATTTATACTTTATGTTTACATATTTACACATATCAACAGCAATCATGTACGAAATAAATTGGTCGTCGTGGTTACCATACACTTCAAACTCCACTGTGAAGTGTTATATCAATGCAGTAACAATACCAACAGTCAAAGGTGAAAGTAAGTCTTTGTTTTCTTTTATGTACATACAACAGCAAAACATAGAAACATGGCATTCTTAACATCAATGTCAACTCGAAATAATCTCCTTTTTTTGTCCTTATGGAATTGTGTTTTTTTTTTTTCGTTTTTCTTTATGCAACAGAGTTGTTTTCTAACAAAAATATGTCATTTAAATCTCTCTTC
Organism: Strongylocentrotus droebachiensis; assembly: GCA_035222895.1. Taxonomy (NCBI): domain Eukaryota; kingdom Metazoa; phylum Echinodermata; class Echinoidea; order Camarodonta; family Strongylocentrotidae; genus Strongylocentrotus; species Strongylocentrotus droebachiensis. The sequence goes on along the minus strand of JAVYIG010009587.1, from coordinate 20,999 downwards.
GTTTTAAATACAACAACTACTTCTTACATGTTAGACGAACCACATATGGATGCTACCTTTTTAAATAAATTAGAAACAAAGAAACCCTTAATAAAACTCCAAATGATATCAAATTATCCCACAATCAACTTTGCTTTTCTCCTCATATTAATGGATTGCATATTGTACTGAGGTGAATAATTTGTGCAACATGACCAAACCCCCAATACTTTTTTTAATCTCATCAATCTATTTTAGATGAATGATCTTCCATTATAAATCATAACTAAAATTATTCTAAAATGATACAAAAAGAAAAAACATATGGGTACAGTCGCCACACGCTAGCATCCTCTGTGTTCATTTTCATGAAGGTCCAGAAAAAACCAGATTTCTTGAAATTATTCATTTCAGTTTAAAAAAATTGAGAAATAGGTAGTCTATGATTTCACACACTTTTATCTGGTAAACATCATCAAGAGAATGTTTTCTCTTCACTAAAAAATAACCATTATCCCCTGAGAAGAGGCTAATTATTACAAGATTTGACCGTGTCTTGATTGCAAAACTTTCCAATTTCCGTTTCATCGTCTACGAAAAAAGTAAAACCCCTATACTGACTACTCTATCTACAGGACTACTTCTAACGGCAAATCTATGCAAAGAATACAAGATAGTTTTGTACAACATTCTAACTACTCTCACCTAATGCATTCAGCTACCAACTCATACTCGACTTTCTAGATGAGAAAGCGATGTCACCAGAGTGACTCGACCATTTCTCATGTCTAAAAGAATTTTTAATCGTGAAAGTAAAAACTAACTTGCAGATAAAAATGATGCGTCTTCCTACAGAATCAGCAGTGAACTTTGATATTTAGTCTTTTAAAATGAGAGACAACCATCGATAAAACATAGTGTACTGCGAATGCACTGCAAGGCAGAAATCACAAAGAACAAAACCAAAACAAGACTAGAAAAAAAAGTCAAATAACATCACTATAAAAAGTAACAGACAAATCAAACTGAGTGTCACCTTGTGTATACATATCTAAAAACAAAAAGAACTTTTCTCAACTTAACTCGCGAATGAATAACTATCACAACAGCCGATTCAACTCTAGTTATTAATTAACGACTGCCACAAACACGACTATAATAGTGACAGCTAAGAACATTGGACGGATCTTATTTTTTCCTTCAATATATCAATAATTACGACAACATTAATTCACAAATATCTAGCTATTTCTGTAAATCTTCCAACTTCATTCAGTGAGCAACACGTGCAGTGATCGTTCTTTTCGAGAACAGATTTCAAGAGCGTCCTTTATGAATGGCATTTAGTCAAATCAGGCAATTTTTGGTTATTTCCTCACAGAGCGAAAAGAAGCTACTGCCACGCTGCTTTTCTCCATCAGGTATGAGTGGTATACCCGAGACTGTCATAGCAGGTACATAATTCATCTGTTCAGAGCCAGAAGCCAAAGGGCGTTAACTCTGTGTTAAAGTGTTCGAGTAAATGCCCTTCTGGCTCTATATCTGGTATATAATTCGACTGATAATCAACCAATATGTCTTTCTTCTAGTGACCAAAAGATTGGGGAAAGTTGATACGTTAAAGTGGAAAAATCTTGAGATCCTTCTCACTGATGTTATTATGATTACTAAAGCATGAAATTCTTTTTGAAAACATGAGGCTTCCAAAAGTAGATTTTAGGTGTGGAAGAGTGAGTGGGTGGGGGAGGGGGATATCAGATTTTCATGTCTTTTCCTTTGAACGAAGTATCCCAAAGTTAATGAAGTTCATTGACAATTAATTGAATCAAATAAATAAAGTGATTACTAAAATGCAATCCTGTGAACATTGCTTAATGATGGGTGTTGTGTTTGAGAATCACACCGAAACATTATTTTACCAAGTGTAATTGGGATTATTAATTGGATTTTTAATTGGATGCCTTAGACTTCTCATGTTGCTGTGGACAGCGGATGGAAAATCCTGGAGATCAAGTGTCTGATTAAGTCGTTGGTTATCAACCTCGTCATGATGCGGTTTCCATGGTGATGACGAGATGAGTCGTCACAGAAACTCTTCAAGATGCATCAAGATGACAATCACAGGAAGAGAAAGCTTCTGATCACGATGATTTCTTGTCTAGCCGGCATGTTGCATCGGTGGACACATCTTCTTCACAGACACCACGGGAGAACTCGATAGCCGATGGTCGCCGAGGTTCCAACCTCTTCACGATGCGGTTGCTATGACGATCATGAGATGAGCGATCTCCTGGACACTCTCGAGGAGGTCTGGAGAGAGGCGCGAGAGATGAGCCTCGGTGAACTCACATGGAGGGAAGATGTGTAGGACAAAAGCAGCCTGTGGATAGATAAAACATGAAATAAATAGTAAATGGTTTCTTTAGAACTGTGTTGGTGGTAGGATATATATTTACAATCGTAGCTGACAGACATTTGCTCAGGAACCAATTGCTACAGGCTTTATCAAGTCAAAAATATTGGAATAGAGTTACTATTTTTGTATCCTTCCCCTCCCCCGCCTCCTCTCTTTCTCTCTCCCTCTCTGTCTGAGTTTATACCATCTCTATCTCCCTAACTTTAGGAATCCGTGAGGTGCTATGTCAATAATCCCAGTGGTATACAGCATCTCTCCCTCTCTACCACCCCCCCCCCCCCCCTCCTCTCACCACCTCCTTCCCCTCCTTTCTCCGAGTTTATAACATTTCTTTCTGCCTACCTTTTGAGATCCATGAGGTGCTACGTTGATGATGCCAGCAGCCTGCTTGCTGAGTAAGTACTCGATGAAAGAGACACGTAAGGTGTTGGTCTGAGCAATCACGTCGGTCTGGTCATGGCCGCAAGGTAAGGCAAGCAGTACAACAGACTCCTCCTCAACCTGTGCAGAGAGAAAAAAGGAGATTAATGATACAGTCAAATCTGTTGTTAAGTAACGCATGGCTGAAATGCTCCCCAGGGAGTGGAGATTGTGCACACATTGTGTGCGGGCAAGTATTGAATCCAATGACTGGGGTAATAGTATAATTATCTGTAAAGCGCTTAGAGACTTTTGTATTAAGCGCTTTATAAAAGTGGAATATTATTACTATTATTATTACTGGTTATACAAATACATTGTAAAAAAATTGTCTGGAAGTGTTTGGAAAAGTTGGTTGTGGAGAAATTAAGAATTAGTGTACATCGTGAGATTTTGGAACGCATCCCAACTGATTATCAAGTTATAGAATACATGGTTTTGGTGTAAATGTAATTTATCTTGAAAAAAATTGTGAGCTTTTTTCATTTTGATTTTGCTGATCTTATCCAAACCACAGATCATCTACACAATGAACAGTCCGTAATTACTGTCAGCTCAGCCAGCTGCTTTTAAAATGTAGTTTAATCAAGCAGTGCCCCGTAGCACAAAGACAAATGAGCAATTGATTGCTATTTTGCCGTTGCTTGATCAGTTGGACAATCAAATAACCACACAATCAATTGATCAATTGTATAATCAATTACTAAGCTTTGTGAATCAGGGCCAAGAAACCAAGATCAAGGCCCCATTTCACAAAACTTGTCATCACAAATGACAGTTTTTGTTATAAGCTACTAAAACCCTTCCTTATGATTGGTTATCAGCAGATTTGGCACTGGTTTCTGTAATTTGTCATTGGAAAAAAGGCTTTGTGAAACGGGTCCCCTATGTCACATACAAAAATTGTCTTTTCATCACTAGAACTCAAGATCTAAATCAAAGAACCAAAGAACTGAACTGAACCAAAGATATCAGAGACACATTAGTCTGTTCTTGAACGTACCTGCATCCTGCTGCCGACCCCATCTAGCTGCGAGGGTTCCAGCCTCATCCTCTGTGCAACACGGAGGGGTGGAGTAGCCATGATGAGGGAGTCTTGGGCAACCGACTGGCTGCCTGAGACGTAGTGCATCTGGATAGCAGCAGCTTCGTTCTTCAGGGCTAACACGCCTTGCCACATCACAGGATAGCGCTGCGGGTAAAGAGCGTTTAAATGATTGGGTTACTTGTTGGTAGTAGGAATTGATGGGGTGAATGGTGTGGAGTACATGTGAATTAACGTGTCAATACAGTCAAACCTGTCTATAGCGACCGCCCAAGGGAAACACAAAAAGTGGCCTTTGTAGACAGGTGGTCACTAAAGCAGGTTTGACTGTATTACATTGTTCCGTGAGATAAAGCAGACAAAAATATATATTGCAAGATTGTTTTGAGATAAAAGATATGGTTCGAGACAAGTGTACTTCATTACTACGTAATTTTCAACTAAATAAGAGATCATGACGTATTGATTTTTAAAACAATTAATGCTCCTGCTATTTGCCAATAAATTAATATAGTCATTATAAAAGTTCTTTAATTTGGGGATCTTGGTAGCTGATGAAAATATAGGTCTGAAACAGATTTGGAATGTGTAAAAATAAACAATTTATAGAAATATTCTTCTTCTTTAACTAATTTTTTTTCTTCCCTTAGTTGGTAATAATGTCTAATTTGTTTCTTAGATTCATGAAATCTTAACAATTTAACTAAAGTTGACTTACCATGAGTAGCCCCATGAGTGAGTCCGTTCCCTTGATCGGCATGTGAGCTGATAACTGCATGGGTTGCATAGAACCAGGATGCATAGGCATACCAGGTGGCCCTTGACCAGGCCAGGCCATGTGAGGCATCGCTTCTCTCATCATCACGTTAGGTCTGAACTCCTGACCCGTTGGTCTCATCATCAACTCATCCTTGCGCCCGACTCCAGGATGGGTCTGGCGATAGTGCTCCAGTCCGGGAGTTGTTGTCTTCTCTGGACCGCCGATGGGACGAGGAGAGGCTAGGTGTTGATCTTGAAGGTGCATAGAATCCGTCGGGATGCCGAGGATCATGGATTGCTGATCCATCTTCTGGGCATCTTCCGGCTTCCCGCCCTGGGAGCGTGGTTCCACTCCGTAGCCAGGTGGCCTCACGACCATCTGCGGCATGCCACGATGGGACATGGTTCGCATTGCCATGTCCATCCTTCCGGGAGGTATGCCAGAAGAGATTCCTGGAGCCCGTGGTGGAACACCTGATGTGATGCCTGGCATCATCTGGACAAGGTCTGGTGTGAGTTGGTCTCGACGTTCTGGTGTTGGGATGGGCTGTGGACGATCAGCATGAGCCATAGCCGGAGACTTGACTCTGGGTGATACTCCAGGGGATGAGGCACTAGGTGTTGGTAGACGTGGTGATCCTCCAGAGGATGCTTCAGTCATGCCTTGTTGGTAGATCATCCTGGGAAAACCAGGTTGAGGCACTCTGAATGGACCTGGTGAAAACATGGTCCCAGGAATTCCAGATTTGCTCATGTCCAGCCCAGGAACAGGCACTATACCAGGCATTGGTTGGCTGAGATTGCGGGTTTCTGACATGGGATCAACCACTGCATGCATCCCTTGTATAAAATCTTTGCCGTATGGCATTCCTTGCACAGGATGCCTGATCTGATGTTGTCTCATGACAGCTGCTGCTTGAGTAAAATGAGCACCAGAGGAAAGATAGGCCATTGGCCCTGAATCAGTCACCCTGATCATTGGGGGTAAACGTTGTTCAAGAGGAGGATTCTTCTGTCCTCTCTGGTCACCAGCTGCCATCTTCTCTGCATCTTCAGCTTTCTTGTGCATCTGAGCAGGTGTCTGCATTGGTGGATAGGACCGAAGTTCAATGTGAGGATGTTGACTTGGGTCGATGACTCCTGGCTGCTGAGGAAGGTTGGGATGCATTCCTTTACTGTCAGCTAGTTGCCGGCCTTGGCCAGCCTTCACACTACCATCTGCCTCCTTCTTCGCATTAGGCTTGTGGTCTGTCAAGGCAGCTCTCAGGACACTGGCATTTGGAAGGGTCTGGGCTGCGACTGACACAGGCACCCGGAGGTTTCCTGCTGGTGCTCCACGGACCTGCTGAATGTTACTACCCTGCGAAGATGCAATACTGGAAGTTAGCCCTGCAGATGTGGCACTGGGTGGACGTGAGTACTGTATAGTTGGTGATAAGGTTGAGGGTTGACTGACTGGTGATTGTGTAAGCAACCCGCTAGGGAATCCCTGATGTCCAGCATGCATGATTCCAGCAGAAGATGCCTGAGGCAAGTTTGCCATGGGTGTTGTATGAAGTACTGATGAAGAGGTTGTGGTGTTTGCTCCAGTAACAGGACCATTAGACACAAGGTGCTTGACAATTGTTGGTGCCTCCATAGCTGCTGATGGCCCCATTGGGCCAGGTTTCAACTGGTTCATGGCATGCTGGTTTGCCAAGGCTTCTGCAGTGCTGTTTGGTGGATGAATGTGGTGTGATAGTTGGATCTGTTCCAGAGACTGCTGATGTCCTGGAAGCCTGTTCTGTTGATTGCGATTGTGATTGTGTGGCAACCTGGCCAGTGCCTCGTTGAAGTGTTGTTCGACGGCAGCCTCAGCCTGACTCTTCTGAGGTCCATGGAGTTGTGCGACCTGATGCATGTTGAAATGCTGACCTGGAACCATTTGCTGTTGCATGTGACCTCCTGGCATCCAGTTACCCTGCTCTGGACCAGAATCCCTACGGGACTTCCTGGGACGTTGTTGTCTCTGCTTCTTCTGGGTGCCATTAGGATCTTGGATAGCCACATGAGATGAAGATGGCGTTGACAGTGCAGCAACAACAGTTGGCATGCTAACAGAAGGATTCTGCACCATACCGCTAGAAATTGAAGAAGGCATGTTTTGTTGGGGTAACTGTCCAGCAGACATCTTTCCCATCATATTGTGTGTCATTGCCATCTGCTGGGCAGTAGTTGTCATACTACTTGATGCAGTGGGAAGTTGAGCGTGAGAAATAGCTGTAAAGTTAATATTTGCTGAAGGAGCGTTACTGAATTGTGGAGGTCTATCTGGTGCACCTACTGCATTATTGCTGGCAGGAGCAGAACTTGTCTGAGGTCCTTGAGCGGGAACAGATCCAGGAGTAGCGTGCTGAGTGAGCCATGGATCAGGTTGAGGCACCTTCTGGCCATCAGGTGACTGCATCATAGCAACTGGACTAATCTGAGGTACAGCAGTAGCTGAAGGCATCACTGGCTTTCCAAGTTCAAGAAGCGCAGACACAGTTTCATTCTGGGACACGTCCACATGGACACCTTGGCCCTGTTGTTGGGCATGCATGGCCTGAGCTGCAGCCTGAGCTTGAAACACATGGGCTTCAGCATGTATTCGTTGTTGCTGCTGCAGCTCGGCATGCATTCGTTGTTGTTGCTGCTGGAGCTCTAGAGCTGCAAGCTCATCCCTGATTTTCATTGTCCCTCCCCTTGAGTTGGTTCTACTCCTTCCTCTTCCACCACCTCTGGTACCTCTACCTCTATTACGTCCACGGGTAGGCTGTGGCTTGTTGAGTGGTTGCTTCAACTCACTTGATCCTGGACTGGATTGATCCGGGAATTCATATACATCAGAATTCGTCTTGTGGTCATGCAGGTTGGCAGGATACATGGAGCTTGGCTCTATATGGTCTAGGACTTGATGAGGTCGTGCTGGCATGACACAGTTCTGCTCAGGTGCTGCAGGTGGTGCAGGTGCATGCTGCTGCGGAGGCTTTGCGGGATCTTGACCGACTCCTGGCTCAGGTTGTGCTTCCATCTCGCCACTCATCTTCATCTTCTCTTTACCAGCCTCGTCATGCTTCTCGTCATCTTGGAAATCAAACACGCTTAGATCAGCCGGGCCAGATTTTGACAATGATCCCGATCTTGTCCTTGGTGGGATACTGGACTCCTTGGCACGTGGAGAGAAGAAACGAGATTCCTTATTGCCATCCTTAGCTCCCATTTCAGTCTTCTTGTCTGGAGAAGCCATCTTTGCTATGATGGCAGCCTCATGAGCTTGTTGTTCCCTGTATGCTTCACCAGCATCTGACGCTGTTGGAGGAGTAGGTATCGTAGGTTGAGCTGTGTCTATAGGATTAGCTGTCTGCACAGGAATTTGGACTGGTATCTCAATGGGTGTTGTCTCTACTTCATCTTCTGCAAACAGGAGGTTAGCTACTGCCTCTTCCATTTCTGTCTTTTCTTGCAAGCTTAGTTCTTCAGCAGGGCGGTTTACACCAAGGACAGGGGTGGCATGAAGGACTGGGGTGGCATGCACATCATGGCTTGTCTGTTTATCAGAATCAAAGGCACTTTCTGCCGTAATGAGAGCTTCCACTGACTGCTCTACCTCTGACTTAATGGGTAACAGCTCTTCTGCCACACCCTCTACTCGACCAGAAGCATGTGATGCCACAACTTCCACCTTACCTTGGTTGAACACGTCAGTCTGACCTGCTGTAGGCATGGTTTTAGATTCTCGACCTCTGCTGTTCCTTTTACTTCGTTCCTTCTTTTCCTTCCTGAAGAGAGGACTGCTTGCGAGGTCGGCGATAGAATATGGCTTGTGGGCACCGGGGACATCTGGAGGGTATCTGCCCCCAATGTTTTCTGTATTCTGTGATGTCTCATGGTCCGATTTCTCAAGAGCTGTCAGGGCTTGTGCAACGATTGGATGATTCTCATCTTCAAACGAGTCTCCAAACATAGAGGATTCTTTCGTCAAGGCCGCACTGACTGGATTTGACTGCTGGACGGACGTAAGGCTGATCTCTCTGTTTGAGTTGGCAACGGCTGCTTCTGCTATTTGAAGGGGCTCTGGAGATTTTGCAATCAAGGTGGTAGTAGAAGAAGCCTGGAGATTCCTTTGCATGTCACCATCATGCACCTGGCTATCTCTGCTGATAAGACCACCACCACCACCAGGGAGGTGACCTGGAGCATCATTGGTGATGTCTTCAAGCATAAAAGGATTGACAGGGTAAGGTCCATCATTTGCTTTCTGAACCTCACCATAATCAATAACAAACTCTGTTTCGATTTCCACCGTGCATTCTCTTTTAAGCGGAGGCCTCTCCTGATCTCTATGCTTCTTCTTTTTCTCTTTCTTGTCTTTGTCTTTGTCTTTCTCCTTCTTGTCCTTCTTCTTTTGCTTTTTAGCTTTCTTTTCAGCTTTTCTCAATGCTCTTTCCTTCAGCTTCTCTGGATCCATATCTTTGCTCTTGTTCTTATGCTTCTTCTCCTTATGTTTCTTTTTATGGTGATGTTCACTTTTCTTGGCAGGATCCATCCCATCTCTCTTTTCCTCTTCAATGATGAGTTTACCTTCTCCATCATCCTCCTCATCAGGAACTGAAGTCGCTACATTTTCAGCAGGCTGCAATAGTACTGCATTATCTCCACAGGAGTTAGCCATAGCAAGTTTGCTGTTCTCATGGTACTGAATGCCGTTTCCTTGTGCTGGGTTAAATGCTGACACTTCTGTAGAAAAACCTATTGGCACCTCATCATCTGAAATAGGCACAAGGGGACATTCACTCTGCGGCATTACAGTATCAAGAATAACATTTTCCTCTTTCTTGGTATCTTGGCCAGGTACTGCATTTTCAATAACGGCATCAGAATGATGTTCTTTGTTTTTCCGCTTTTCCTTCTTTGATTTGTGCTTGTCTTTCTTAGCCTTTTTAGATTTATCTTTCTTCCTGGGTTCTTCGACAGATACTTGATTCTGGAGTTCCTCCTGTGCTTTAGCAGCTGCTGCAGCTGCTTCTTCTTCTTCTTTACGCCATTTTTCAGCTTCCTCCTTCTCAATCCTCTGCCGTTCTTCTTCTTCTTCTTCTCTCCTAGCCTTTTCTTCTGCTATCCTCTGTTGCTCTTCCTCCTCTTCCTTTAGAATCCTCAACCTTTCCTCTTCTTCTGCCCTTTGTTGCTCCTCTTCTCTCAGTTTTCTTTCTTCTTCCTCACGCCTCTTTTCTTCCTCCCGCTGTCTCCTCTCTTCCTCCTTCTGCTTCCTCTCCTCCTCTTTTTTCCTTCTCTCCTCTTCCTTTTTCTTCTTCTCTTCCTCCTTTCTTTGGCGCTCTTCCTCTTTCCGCTGTCTCTCCTCCTCTTTCCGTCTCCTTTCTTTCTCCTCCTCTTTCCTCTTTCTTTCCTCCTCTTTAAGTTGCCTCTCCTCCTCTTTCCGTAGTCTTTCCTCTTCCTTTCTCCTTATCTCTTCCTCCTCCCTTTTGCTTTCCTCTGCCTCTTGCCGCAGTCTCTCTTCCTCCTCTGCCTGCCGTGTCTCCTCTTCCTCTTTCTCAGCTCTCAATCTTTCCTCCTCCTCTTTCTTAGCACGAAGCCTCTCTTTCTCCTCCTCTCTTCTCTGCTTCTTTGTCTTGCTAACATCTTTCTTCTTGGGTGTTGATTCAGCTTCTGTTTCACTTTTAGGTTCTTGTTTGATCTCTACATCGGGTTCAACTCTATCCTGTCTCTTCAAGTCTTTACTCTTCCTGGGCTTATCACCTTTACCAACATCTTTCATATCCTCTTTCTCCCTTTTGATGTGGACTTCCTTGTGCTTGACTTTCTCCTCCTTCTTCTTGTGAGTTGGTTTGGACGGGAGCTTTGGTTCCTCACACCTCTCTTCCACATCAGAAGAACTCATCTTGGAGTCGGCATCGGTGTCAGTAAACTCTTCTTTCACTTTGATCTTTCCCTTTTTACCAAACTTCTCCTTCAATTTCTTTGACTTTTGAAGAGCTTTTCGTTTACCCTTACTGGACAGTTCATCCCTGGAAGATTTCTTGGGGCTTTCCTCAGCATCAAGCCCAGAGGATCCCTCATCAGAATCGGACGAGTCATATATCAATTTCCGCTTCTCTACCTCCTGAGTTTTCTTTGGCTTAGGTTTGACAGAATCCTTCCTCTTCGTCTGGCGATTGATAAATTGCTCAAACTCAAGTTCGTCATCCGATTCAGAGCTGTTGTCTGTGTCTGAGAAGGCATCCATGAGAGCCGCTACTCCACCTCTGGACGGTGTCGGCTGAGGTTTCACCTTCTTTGTCCCACTTGGTTTTTCAGTAGCAGATTTGACTGGAACGTGAGCCTTGGTTTTCTTATCTTCTTTAGGCTTCTCTCTGTCCTCCTTCAGTTTCTCCTTTTCTCTCCTCTCCTTCTCCTCTCTCCTCTCCTTTTCCTCTCTCCTCTCCTTCTCCTCTCTCTCCTCCATCTCCTGCTCCTTCACCTTGTCGACTTTCTCTGTCTCTGGATGATCTTTTTCCTTCTTCTCAACCTTGATCTTCTCCTTTGGTTTCAATTTAGATTTCACTTCCTTTCCCTTTACATCTTTCTTTTTAGGAGTACCTTTCTCAGTTGTTTCTTCTTTTTCAGTGATGTCTCTTTTTTCTTCCTCGACAAACTTTTCGGTTTTGATGGCTTTTTCCCTGGAGTCGCTTTTCTCAGACTTGATGAATTTTTCTTTGCTTTCTTTTTTATCCTTCTCCGGGTCTTTTCCTCTATTCTTATCATTCACTACCTCCTTCTCCTTTCCCTTTCTCTTCACTGATACATCATCTCTCTTATTGTCATCTTTGTTCTTCTCCTTATTCTTCTCAATGACAGAGGTATCCTTGCTCTTTGTCACCTTTGAAACTTTGTCTTCATCTTTACTGACATCAGCTTTGTGGTCACTGGACTGGGCTTTCTCAGATGATGTGCTCTCCTTCTTGAAGACTTTCTTTGCATCATGTTTTCTTAAATCATTGCTCGACTTGACTATCCCTTTATCAATTGAAGTTCTTGGTGTCATAGAACCCTCACTTGATTTTCTGACAATCTCCTTGCCTTCACTCTTGTGTGTGTCCTTCTGGTCCTTATCTTTGCTCCTCACTTCCATGATCTTATCCTTGCTGGCTGCTTTGTTGAGCGGTTTCTTTTCCTCTTCCATCATCTTGTCCTTGCTACCAACTTTGGAAAGAGGCCTCTTTTCCTGAATACCTACTTTATCCTTGACAGGTTTAACCTTTGCCCCAACTTTAGGATCTTTCTTCCCATATTCCCTTGGTGTCATCAGGAGCATGTTTGTGGGGTACTCTTTCTGAGGTGGTGGTGGCGGAGCCTCTGAAACTGCTTTCTTAGTCCCAGATGGACCGGATGATGGCTTTGATTCTGATTTTACATCAGTATCCAGTTTTGCATCTTGAGCCTTCTCTAGGATAGGAGGGCTGGGAGATCTTTTACGTTTCAGGGCTGCAGACTTTGGAGTCGTTGAGGCCTTCACATTTGCATCAGAATCTGGTTTTGGGTCTTTGGTCTGGGTGGTATCTTCTGCAGCCACATGGACAGATGATGGCTCAGGCAGGACATTGGTTTCTTTCTTCAATATAGATTTTAGAGGTGAAGGTTCCTTAGACTTGGGCTCAGGGCTCGATTTATGATCTCCAGTTAAAGCGTTTGTCTTTGATGAATCGTCTCTGATAGGTGAGGTAAGCATTTCAGCTTTTGAATCCTTGGGTTCTCTTGGATCTCTTGGATCTCTTGGATCCCTTGGATCTCTGGGATCTCGTGCCGAGGAGACCGATGTTCCTCTACCAGGACCCAACTTGTAGCTAGCACCAGACTGGCTAGAATTCAATCCTGCATTTTGTCTGTTGCTGTTCTGGTTAAGCAATGTCAGGCGATTGTGATCTTTGCCCGGTCGAATAAGTGGTATGCCATGTTTCTTCTCTTGACCATGTTCCGGATGAGAGCTGTTCTCCAGGCGAGCTAAATCCTGATCAAAGATACTGCTTCGCCTTACACGAGAACGCAATACTTCCAGAGGATCTTCAAACTCCTCTTTCTTCTGAACCTCTGGGAGGATAATCACGGGCAAGCTGTCCGATTCTGAGCTTCGGGGCTTCTTCTTTAACCTGGCATACAGAGGTCCCAATCTTGCCTTATTTCCAAATAACTCTGCCTTCAGATCAGGAGTTGCTCCAGGAGTCCCAGGTGTTGTAGGTGTGGCTGGAGGAGTACAAGTGGTGATACTTGTTAAATTGTTCAACTTATCTTTCAATAAGAGGTCAGTTTTGACTCCATCCTTGGTTATTTCACCACTCTCTTCCTCTTTCTTTAACCTCTCAAGTGTAGCCAGTGACTTGGCCTTCTGAGTCCTCTGCCTCTCCTCCTCTTGTTTCATCATAGCATCCACTGTCCTGAGACGTTCCTCCAGAGCCCGCTCTGGGGATGAGAAGTGGTCCTTCAGTTCAGGAGGCAGTTTGGTTCTCATTTCGGTCCTCACTTCAGTACTCTCTGGTACCCGGGGTGCGACCGCGCTGATACTAAGCTTGGCCGATGCACAGAGAGCAGATTCAATTATTCCATCTTTCCCGAAAATTGGGTCTCTGGAGAAGTCTTTGGCATAAGGTGATTCTTTGTGAAGAGGCAAGTCTTTGCTCGTGAAGGTGATTTCTCGACTCAGTGGCACCACCTCTTTCCCAAAACCAAGTTCCTTGATGATCGGCGAATCCTTTCTTGGCAAAGAGAAGGGAAAACCATCTGAAGGGAATAGGAGTGGTTTCTCTGCTTTTACCGGTGTCACTGCTGGGCTTAGTAACGGCGCTGAAGCGGTAGGAGAGAGATTCTCACTGACAGTCACAGAGATGTTTTGATGAGGAGGCCTCGGTGAGAGCATCGGAAGTGATTCCACATCGTTTTGGACAGGATTCGATGTGGTCACATCCAATTGAGGAAATGTTCCTTGTGATAACCTCTTATCAAGTTCAGTCATCTCCTCACCACCTGAAATATCTTTTTCCTTCTCCTTTTCATCTGTCTGGTCCTGGGATGTCATTTCTTGGATTTTGTCGACAGAATCAATCCTCACATCAGGCTTTTCTTTGACAGTTCCTACACTAAGTGTCTTTAGGTCATCTTCACTGCTTCTGTGTCTCGTTCGGTACATCCGCTTGGCAAGGGAATCCTCACCCGACGAAGGGAACATGGCATCAAGCTGTTTCCTGCGAATACTTGGAAACTCGACAGGGGTTAGCCGTATCAACTTCCACTCTATTTCCACATTTTCAGTAGACTGGTCAAGTTTTGGTTTAGACTTGGGCGTCTCGGAATCATGCAAGGCCATCTTTGCCTCACCCATCTTTTCATTCTCCTCAACTTGTTCAGTGATAGATGAAGTGAAAGAGTCTCTGCTGGTATTTGCACTGGTTGTTGTTTGCAACAAGGTAGGTAGCGATGATGACATGGTCGGAGTTGGAGGAGTATGAGATGATGTTGAAGGTAAAGAATCCTGAGTACCTGGTTGCTCCTGCTGTTGCTTCTGCTGCTCAAAGGACTTCCTAGCTGCCTCCATTTGCTTTCGATAACTTAAACTTGCATCAATCTGTGGTTTTTCAAAAGTGTCAACGGGCGGCGTTGATAGAGAAGCACCAGTTAAGGGTGGAGTCTCTGATTCACCCGTACCGGTAGCCACAGGGGGCACTTGAGAGTTCCTTGCAAGAGCAAGCGCTAGTTCCTCATCCGATGGGACTGTTTCTTGATCACTTGAGCTAGCGATGCCCTCATCAGCATCTGTTAAGTGGGGAATGCGAACCTCCTGCGATCGGTTTCGGGGTGTGGAATGTGAAGGGTGGCGATTCGCAATCAGTTTCTCAGTTCTTTCGCGATGAGATTTCTTTGGTTTTTCAGAAAGAGCTTTCTTTCCCGCTTCATCAGAGACCTCTAATTTGACTCTGGGGACATCATCTGTTTTGACTATTCGGGTATTCAAGAGTTCATCATCAGACTCGCTATCTTTCTCCTTGTCGTCCCAGAAGCTATTGCCATCAGTGCTACCAGGTTCAATGTTAAACGTTCTTTCACTTTGGGGCATGTCATATTTTAAGCCAAGACGGTCTTTGACCGGCCTGCTCGTGTCTATCACTGTCCTAATGTCCAAACCGATGGACATTGCAGCGTCAACCTTTGGAATGTTTTCTTTATGACTAGAGGTGTTCTCATCCGGACTCAACTTCATTCTCGGAACTTTGGAAACAATAGACGGCAATTTTTCTGCAAACCCTTTGTCCTTCCGTAGCTTTGTTATGTCAATGATAGGACTGTTATCACTAAATCTCTGCTTTCGGGCTTCCAGTTTCCGCTGCATTTCCACCTCATCATTGGAGATAACAACGGATTGCAACTGTTCAACTGAGTCAAGCTTTCTGCGTTTCCTTGCCTGCTCACTAGGTTCACTGTTCACTGTCTTGTTGCTCAAAGTTCTATTGATCTCTGCAGATACCTCTTTGGATTTCACTTCAACTTTAACATCTGCTACCGTTCTATCTTTCACTTCTTTGCACTTTTTCTTCTCCTTCAAATCAACCTCCTCGGGGGTACTCCTCTTCTCCACCTTTTCTTTCACTTTCTCAGGTTTCCGTAACTTTTCAGTAGTCCTTTCTACCTTCCTATCAGAGTCTAATTTCTCACGCTTCACCACTATATCGTCAGGATCTCGCACAATATCCGGTTTCCTTGATTTTAACTTGGATTTCCGGTGTGATTCTGTCCTTTCCGAGGAGGAACTCCTCTCTTCACTATCCACAAATTTGTTCTTCCAGGGTTTGTCGTCCCTGTAGCCATCTTCTGAGTTTGGGCTTCGCATGACCGGCGTGAAAGACCCTTCCTTGTTCTGGACATTGATGGTGCTGCGTGGTGTTCTTTTCCTGCTGACTGGAGGGCTTACGCTTCTGGCGCTGTAAGGACTGTCATCGTCTGGAGAATCTAGACTGGCACTCCGTCTTCTCCTGTCATACCTGTGTAGCAACAAACAAGAAGAAGAACAATGAATATAAAGAATATCCTTCCTAGCCGAATCTGACTCTTGAACTACATGTTTTTACAATTGTGTTTAAATTATACCAGATTTTAACCAGTAAAAGCTTTCAGCATGGCATTTTTTTAAATAACAGATATCATTATTTTCAATATTAAATGAAAATAAAGTTCCATCTTCACTGTTCGGGGATGGAATAGAACAAGTTGCTACAACTTGTATATGTTCTTGAATGTCAACATTTTTTTTCTTCTTGCTATGAAATGTAAATTGATTAAAAAATATAAAAGATATTCAACTCAATAACTCATTTATTTCAATTTTAAATATCAATCATGTCAAAAAGAATACTAGTCTAGTTATTTAAATCCTAACAGGAAGGCAGATCGATCCAAAGACAATCAACTGGTAGAGGAAACGCACCTATCATGAGGACTGAGACTCCTACTCCTGTCTTTGTACTGCTGTTCTCTCCTCTCCTGCTGATGAACTCCATACTCCCTCAGCTCCTTGGCGTACGAATCCTCCATCTCGAAGCTCCCGCCGCTGCTCCGTGAACCCACAAAGTCGTCCTCGAGGTGCCGCGTGCTGGACTCGCCTCCGCTACCCGAGCGAAAGAACTCCAGCGACCCAGTCTGACCTGGAGGGAAGGCATCGTCCCCACTACCTGAGAAGTTGAAGCTGGTGTTCCCATTGCCCCCGGTTCTTGAAGCAGAGCTGAACGCACTCTGGCTTCGTCGCTCACGCCGATTCTCAAAGGGACTGAACTGGCGGAACTCCCGACTGGAAAATAGAGAAAAAAATGACCTTAATGTAAATGCTGTTATCAACAAAAGACACCGTTACTCCAAAAAGTAAAAATTATGGCCCGAATTACAAAGGAGGTTTAGATTTAACCCATGGTTTAAATCTCAACCTCCTTTGAGAATTCGGGCCTATAAGTTTTTTGGGTTACTGACACCATGTACAATTTAATAAATTGAACCCTCTTTATACAAAATAACCCAAACTTCACTCACAATCAGAATGGTGTTTGAAAAGGAGCAATTTATTGAGCTACTCCATTGCAATATTACATAATCCAACATGATGGTACAATTTTTATCCAATATCGGATGAATTACTTATATAGTATGATACAGTGACAGACTGATCAATGTGCTTGCATAGTAACATGTCATATACCGGTACATTTATTGAAACCATTTGTAACCTTAAAAAATATATATTCAAAAGCGAAAATTGAAGTATTTTAGACTTAAAATAAATTCCACATCAAGAGCATGAAATCTCCTTGATAATAGAAAATATGAAATGATTTGAATACACATTCTATGCCTTTTAAATTAACTTTTACAAAATATTTTCATAGATGCTAATGCTTTCCATAAATTTTAGGTCCAACTTAGGATCTTTGTGAAACACCCCCCTGGTCCTTGACACCCAAACTAACCTGGGAGTGGTTGCCCCAGCAGGTGTGCCGGTACCGGAAGCGGCCCCTGTGGCCGCGCCTTCACGGAAGGCGGTCGGGGTCCTGTCGGCTCCAGCTCCACCTGACGGCGAAGGAGACCTGCTCCTCTGGTAGTAGACGGCTTGGCCCGTACGCTCCATTCGGTCGTAGAAGTGATTCTGACATTCCCTGCTCGCAAAGTCAACCTGGTGTGCGACAGGAAAGGAGATGAGAGTAAAATTAGGTAAGTTGAGATAAATAATATATTCTAAACTGCAGAAGTAACTCAATGAAAGAAATAATACAAGATTATAGAGCCAGACAGGGACTTTGTAATCTCAATTTTTTTAGGCTTAAAAACAAAACAAAACAAACGAGAGGTAGAAAATGATTTAGGGTTCCATCCTGGGAAGTAAATTCTAACAATGGCAAACCTGCAATACACATGCATAACCTGTAACCACTGTGTCAGTGTGTGTACCGGTATACACTACAGTCTACATACATACTATCCCCATGTGAAGAACCTAGATTGATATGCCGGGAGCCATCGGGGTGGAAGGGTCCTAGGTTCCGTGTTATTGAATGCGGCACTGTCGGGCGTGCCATATTGGTGAATGCTCGTCGAACTGATGAGGTGAGGTTCGTTCATCTCCGGGCGCGGACTCAACGAATGCACGGCTCTGCAATTAACGCATTTCCTCGTTACTGGGACGAACTCCCCGAGTCCTTGCGCACGGGGGTGGTCGAGACTTCCTTGTCGACCTGGCTTGCTGCGCTTGGGTGTCACCTCCGCCAGCGTGGTTTTATATTAAACTGAATACTAAATTCTACTGCTTCCGCCTCTTCTTGCTTCTTTTCCTCCTTAATATTTCCCCCGCTTATTATATTGTTAACACGCACGTGTTTATAATTGCAAAATAACGATGTTCTTTTGTTATGGCCTAAATATACACTGTAATTTTGATTTCAAGAAAATGTATCACTGATAAATATGTACTTCTCTCCTTTCTGTTTGCTTTACTTTTCCCTCTCTCTTTGCTCTCTCTCTCTCTCTCTCTCTCTCTCCCCCCCTTTGTCTCTTTTAGTTTCCTTTCATTTTCTATAGTATAGTTTAATATGTTGCCTATACAGCAACATCTCCTACACTTATTCAATGTGTCAAATGTTAATTGGCCTATACATTTGTTTGTAATTGATTAATATTAGGCTAAACTTCTTATTTCTGTTTTATGTAAATCATCCATTGGAATTGGGACAGGAGGCTTTATGCCACAGTAATTTAGTTAACTTTTTCTGTCCCTGGCGTTCCAATGGTTGATAACTATGTCTTATTTTGTATTGTGTACACTGATATGTAATGTTTTCCTTTGCCGAATAAATAATAATAATAATAATAAAAAGAGTGTATAGTGGTTACCTAGCATTTTTTTTGCAGACATTTACACTACAACTCACCGGAAATCATGGATAGAATACCAAACAAACTTGAACATATATATCTTTTGATACAAAGAGAACAAAATGACGCTATAATTTTACATGTTTCTTTTCTTTTCGCTATCAAAATTGTATCCAGAAGTAAACAGAGCTGAGTGACCGGGGAGCGTTTCACAAAACTTGTCATCAGTGTCAAATGACAGTTTTTGTTACAAGCTACTGAAATCCTTGCTTCTGATTGGTTATCAGCAGATTTGTCACTGATTTTTGTAATTTTTCATTGAAAAAAGGCTTTGTGAAACGGGTCCCTGGTCATGGAGGACAATTCAAACTGACCTTTGGCCTCCGATTTGAGATCTTGCCGTTCTTCATCTCCTGGACGGCCTTCTGAGCATGCTCAATGTTATAGAAGAAAACCAGCGCCATCCCGGACCGCTTGTCCACGACCACCCGCGAGACCTGGCCGTAACGGAGGTTGAAGAAGCGGCCGAGCGTCGTCTCGTTGGTAGAGGGAGCCAGACTGTCCAACCACACACAGTTGGTCGCCATGCTCTTGCCAAAACCAAGCTGTGAGGGTGAGAAAAGTCATTGGTTATAAATACCGGTCCCATGTTCAAAATGTTTCTATAAAGTTTCTATATGAGTGAACATTCAGTATGTGCATTAAGATTGAAAAGGGAGGGGGCGGGAGGGGAGGGCGAAGGGGGAGAAAAGAGGAGAAAAGAGGGGTAAAGTAGATATCCTCACAATTGTAGGTATAAAGTGGTACCAACTGATTGTATGATATCTTGTCTTGCAAATTATGAAACTACCTCATATTTTATGGATCAAATTTTTCTATAAATCAGCTGTAAACCCCTGTAAGGACCCGCTCAGCTGGTTGTCTGTGCGTTCAAATTTGACACAAATTTTTGTCAATAAACAGTGAGCATACGCAGTAGTGCCTTGAAAGAGAATATCAAAGAGAGCATGCACAGTTCTGCCCAGGAAATACTAGTGAAAACTATTCGGAGCTCTGGCAGAGATTTGTTTTTCCTAGTGAAATTATACTTTATCACGTAATTAGAATACTCATCAATATTCATAGAAGGGATATAAACATATATATATATATTTATATAATCACAGTTACAACATATATATAATTACCTTGACTTTGTTCTTGCCTACATATTCCCCATCCAGCTTCTTCCTGGCCTTCACAACACTGTCAATGTTTGAAAACTGGAGAAACGCAAAGGGCTGGGCGCTCTGTGGTTTCTTGATTTCTATATGCTGTTATGGAAAAACAGACAAATTAAATTAAACATCAGGATTTGATAAGAAAGAAAGGGATAATGAAAACAATATATAAAAAATCAAAAGTACATATCTTCAGAAGTACTCAAGCTTCATGGTTAATCAATATTATGGACCCAAAGTTTATGTAATGTTATATAAATATGGTGTCCATGTAACGCTGGTAAAAATAGAAATGTGTTTAAGCAAAGATTATGAAATAAAGTAACAGAAACAGGAACTATTCTGGCAGGGCACTACTATATATGATATAATAATAATAGTGGGTTCTTGTATAGCGCTCATGTCTGTCAGACTTGACACTCCTGGTGCTCCACAATTATTACCCCAGCTTTAGCATGGTTACAATTACGGCGCTATAGCATTTCAAGGAATTAATTCCTGCCAGGTACCCATTTACATCACCTGGGTTGAGTGTGGCAATATATTTATTGCATAAAAAACTTCCACAGAAAATGTCAACTTCCATGTGTAGTAGAAAATCTCATACCTACGTTACATGGACACCGTCATATTATTGCCACAACATTATGGAAAGACCCCCATTCAAATAAATAAACATACCACAATGTCCCCAAATTTGCAGAAAGCGTCATGAAGCTCGTCCTTGTCTATGGTGCGATCTAGATTCCCGACGAATAGCGTCCTCGTTGCGCGGGGATGGAATTCGTCGAGCTCCTTCTCAAAGTACTTGACTTCACTGTCATCGACACTTATGTCCGCTGTGGAAAATATAATAAAAACACAGGAATTAATATTTGCGCTTATTTCATAGTAGCATAATGGCATCATGACAGAAATAGTGATGGTTTAAGAAACGTGTGTTGCCCTCAACGAGAAGAATGTACCTAAGTGATAGAAGTGTCGTGGCCGAGTGGTTTAAGGCGTTTTGATGCATTTTATTTATTTCCTACATAACTACAAAATGATTGCTATTCCATTTTTGTTTTAAACTTCATAATCCATTGCTGTCAAAATATAATATTGTATATAAAGTAAAATTCGGCAGAAGAAGATGTATCTCTCGATACACAACGATGCATCATTCTAAAAACCAACTAGAAATGTCCTTGAAAATATGTTAAGGTATGCATGAATGATATGTGCATGCAGATCGGAATGATGAGAT
>JAVYIG010009586.1:0-76865 GCA_035222895.1 Strongylocentrotus droebachiensis | reverse complement strand
ATTCTGTGAAAACGGCTATTCCCCATAATTGGAAAAATAATATCCCTAAATGTTCAGAGGCAGACCTAACAGCTCAAGAGGAAATGATTAACATGTAATGAAGGTTAACGAAGATATGTCGCTATATTCATAATTTAAGTGTTCAATAGGTTGTTAGTCCCCCTAAATCAATAGATAAATGGAATTCTCTGTTTAATATCCCAAACATAGACTGGGCTAAATTTTCTTAGTTCCTGTTAGGTCATGTTTATCTACACGATCCGTTATTTCAGTTTAAGATAATATATCGTATAGTTGGTGTTAATGTATATCTTAAATTATTAAATATTTCGCAGTCAGACTTATGTTCATTTTTTTATAGCTCCGTGAATCTATAGAACATTTATTTTGGAACTGCCCAATCATTAGAAGGTTTATTGCGGATGTCCAACATTTCACTTTAGAAGATAAAGTTACTTTGAATAAAATTAATTTCTTATTTGGGTTTTATGGAAACGTTGGAGTTCAATTTAATTTAATTATTTTATAAGCCAAATATTTTATATTTTTTCCAACAAATGCAAAAGAATAGCGTACTCTCACTAAATTCTTTTAAATGCATGTTTAGGTATTATCGTTCCCTTGAACAATACATTTATGTTAAAAATAACAAATTTGTATCATTTGATAATAGGTGGACAAACATTGTGTTGCTTTAAAAAGAATATTCAAAAAATGTACCACCATGTCTTGTATAATCAGCTATATTCTTGTTGTTGATTCTATTGGTTATATTATGTATGCATATTCATATATGTTTTGTTATGTTTTGCAAAGTCGAAAGCAATATTGAATAAAGATGATTTTATTAAAGAGAAAAAAAAAAAAAGCATTGCCTCAGATTCTGAAATAAAATCCCGGATTTAGCTCATGCTGTAATCATAATGATATACCTTAAGGTCAGTCGATTGCCTGTCTGATTATCTAGATATTTATGATTGGAAATTGAATTTCAAATTTTGCGTTTTCCTAGGGTTTTTTATAGCACTACAGTCTAATGGGGAAAATGAGTATGGTAAAACCGGCACTCAAATTGGTTTAGGGCTTCAATTTTACACCATATCACATACATTGATAACGCGTAGGGCCATGCATCTCAGATTTAACATTGTTAAACGATGCCTTTAAAGATCCATATGTATGTTTACCAAATTTTGTTACACTAATTCCCTGTATTCTTCTCTTTCTTTCTCGCCACCCCTCTCTTGCCATCTTTCATTCGCCCCCTTGATTTAAGTTGACAGCACGGCTGTTCTACCGAGGAGTCTTAATGAGAGGTCCTCTTGGGCATTATTACCCCCTCTCTCTCTTATTTCCACTGTCTCTCTCTCTCTCCCTTTCTCTCCCTCAATTTATCTTCCCTTTCTCTTCTTTGTTTCGTTATTTTGCATTGATATGTGTTTACTTGATTAAAACGGCTTTCGTCGAATCATCGGGCTTCGCGTCGCGTGGTCGCGTTACCCGACTTTTTGTGAAAACGTGCCCTTTACTCATGAATTGTCGGGGGAATGTTTGTAAAATAAACCCCTCTCATCTATAAATGATGTGTTCCAATTCACACGGCACTTTGTGAAAACGATACGACAAATCTACGAAAGGTCGTACTACGCGACCACCCGACCGGACGCAATGACCCGATGATTCGAAGTAAGCCATAAACTAAACGAAATAAATACCACTTTACCTTTTGCGTTTACGAATACAAATCAATATCATGATGACACAGATGAGAACAAGAATCACGGTTACAGATACGATCGTCAAAGTTACAGGCGTGCCACTGCTTTCTAAATATAAAGATGACAAATTATTAACACGAGACTTTTGAATCAACCCAAGGGTAATTTTAATACTCTATTGTGTATCCTCTATAAATCATGTTCGGATTACATGATAATACGTCATCAGATTATCTGCATATTCATTTCAATCAATGACGGAATATGCTATTAAAATTTTCTTAGATTGATCTTTCGGAAGTCCTTGTGATCATTTAAATTAATCACATCTTCACATAACAGGGGGGGGGGGGGGGGTAGTGAGCACAATTTTTTTTTGGCTCTCGAAAATTGAAAATTTGCACCCCCAAAAAAAGGTTTAAAAAAAAAAATCACGTTTTACACGTTTTTTCCCAGGCCCCACCCCCCCCCCCCCCCCTGGATCCGCCACTGCACTTTAGGTTTTTCAACATTCAGTTGTTTCTTTCCTCATCTTTTGGCCATACAAGAATGATATGCCTACATGAACTTGACAGACAGAATTATGAGTCTAGGAACGGAAAAAACACAAGAACAAACGAATATGTTACTAGAATAGAGGTTGGAGAAAAGAAGCACATGCACAAGGGGAGGACTAGACCAACGAATGAAATCATGTGAAATGAATAAAAATGAGGAATAGCATGAAGTTGAAAGCGGAATATGAATGGTAAACAAACATTGTGAAAATGGTGGTCGAAGGGCACTGGGAATAGAAAGCGTGCATGCATCTTGTTGATCATGCATGCGTTAAGATGATCAAAAGGAATCGTGCGCGTCCACAGACAAAGAAAACATAATTTCAAACCGCGCAATCTCCTTTTTTAAAGTATGGACAACTTAAGTGCAATCAATTCCAGCATTTTACTAAACTCACTTAAAGTGACTGGGACCATGAAGGGTCCACTCTCATAGAAGGCCATCTGTTATGGAGAAACAAAATTTAATTTTTACATCAATTTGTTGGTTTCTATATAATCTCTTCTTCAAAACACACATTACCATATGCATGAATGTGAATCTGATGAAAAATTATAGTACATAGTCTTCATTTTCCCTCTCTTTCCATTCCTTCTGAATCTCCTGTCTCTCCCTTCTCGCTCTTCATTCCCTCTAAGTTTCCCCTCTAAATCCAGTCACAACCATATTTTGATGAAATAACGACTAGAGTAATCGTGAGATCTTAAAACGGCTTAATGATCTTCCCTTCTTCATGTATAGTTATGTTTAGGTACACTACGTTGTGTTGGATCCATACTTGAGAATATAAATTTTTTATATGTCCAAATTTGCCTACGGAGCCATTCTCACTGTAGCACAGGTTGTATATATTTAACAAGAACTGATGTGTAGTCTGCAGTAAACCAAAGCAATATTAGTAATATTAAGCCTCATACAAACATGCCACGGCAAGACCACAGCTGCGTCACATTTCCTATCTTGTTAGACAGAGCTCCATGACTACGCGGCGGTTTAATACCACTTCATATCTGTACGAGCCACAGTCACTACATAAATACCTGAGGATCTTCTGGAGAAGGAGTATAGACTCTGACAAAGGAAGAGTAGATCCCACCGGTATTGAGAGGGCCATTGACCGCGGTGAGAGCACTGGCACTTGTTGTTTGTCTCCTTCTTCTACTAGCACTTCCAGCCGAACCTCCAGTGTAACAGGTCGATGAATTGCTAGTTGTTGCACCTATAACAACTATAACTTCATCAGTTGGACACCTACAATTTTAGGTAACGAGAAAGGAAAAAAAGTAAATAAGGGATGGTAAGCAATCGTTTCTATTTTGGTGCTGTGGTCTAGTGAATGAGACACTGGACTGAATCTCACAAGGTAGGGGGTTCAACTCCCAGCCCGGCACTAATATGCTTTGGCAAGACATTCTATTTTGACACTCTTGACCCAGGGTAAATGGGTACCTGATATTGCTTGAGCGTTCCTTGAGTTCCCTTTGCGGCTTGGCACTGACTGGGGTAAAAATGTCTGAGCGTTTTGAGCGTCACAGACCTTGACAGAATTTTGTTTGTATTCTGTCAAGATCATGTTCATCACATTAAGGCTTTCAAGGTGAAAAGGACATTCCCTTTACATAACCTCGGAAAATCAATAAACGTAATCTTTTCAATGATTCTTGATGACAGCATTCGTAAATTGAGCGCAGTAATTGATTAGGTCTAATTAGAAAAGTGTTTTTTACTTTTAAATTGTCAAGTCAATTGGTTTTAGCCTTATGGCTGCTATTTGGTATGTTTTTAGTAACAAAACATATCAAATCAAATCAAATGAGAAAAGAAAAAAAGAGAGGAAGACAAAGAACAAAGAAAATAGGACGATATAAATCTGGATGGAATGGTATAGAGTAGTGGTCCCATAATCTGGAGGTTCCAGTTTTGAAACAGTTGTTGCCCTTGGTGCCTCTTAATGAGAGATTAATTCAGTAAAAAGGAAAGTCCTTTGGATATGACTGAAAGATGTAGGTCCACAATATGCTTTTTCTTCATATACAAGCACTTGCTTTCTAATCCAACAAATGAAATAATTCATTCGTTGATCAATCAATCAATAAATCAATGTATACTCACTTGCTGAATACAACAGCACTATATGGTGTTCCTATGGTGTTCTGTGCTTCCTTGTAGCTCATGATTTGTGCAGGACTGTAACTAGGGTCTGAAGAATCTAGGTCTGCATCACCACTCTGCAGTTCTACAACAATCACCTCGCAACAACTTGAAAGGATAAAAAACAAAGACGAAAATTAATTTCAGCACTTGATAAGATAAGATTAACGTGTAAAGAAAAACGAAGAAGAATGATATATATTTTGATCACTGGTCAAAGATTCCAAATTCTGAAAGAACTAAGTTTCTCCAAGTTTTTGAATCATTAAGAATTAGTTTCAAGACACATCCAACAGTTTTTACCTGTCAAGTAGATGTTGCATTCAAAAAAGACAATTTATCCTAACTACAAGTTTTATATAAAATAGAACTAAAACGATGTATAAGGAAAACCTAAGATAGACTATGCAAGCCTTCTTGGATGTTAGTTACATGTATGGTATGGTCGATTTTTTTTTTTTTTTTTTTTTAAATAGGGTAGGTGTAGGGAATTGGAGACCCTTGAGCACATTTTCATAATTTACATACACATGAACAATGTTACACATACCGAAAGTTAAGTATTCTCTTCAGTAACTTTTTCTCTTTATTTGGTAACAAAATTGTGGTCATGATGTAACTGTGTAATAAGATAACAATGATTAATGACGTCATCACCAAAGGTATCCCATTCCTTACATGTGCAGGTAATAAGGGACAGTCACAAATCAAGACATTTTAAGTACAATTTGAATGAAGATAGGATTTGTATAGTTAGTTCAAACACTTTTTGAAAGAGATACATGCAGCCAGTGAACTTACTGTAATTTTAAAACGATTTTAAAACAATGTGGCCTATTTGGGATACTCCCAAAACCTGTTTTGTATACAAACAAAGGTTTACAGTCTATATAAACCAGCTCGCTGATCTCACATTTGTATACATATTGTCCAGAAACCTCGTGAGTCTTCTTGTTGTATAATACATCCCAAGTTGTCCACCCAATATTCAAATGTGCATCTTATTTTTTTATCTTCATATATCAAATTGAAATTCAACTACATTGTACCACATACATGTGAATTTTGATGTACATCCCCTCTTTCTTTTTTATTTTCTCTCTCTCTCTCTCTCTTTCCCCTTTTACCAATATTTGTTCCACCATATTCGTATTTTTATGTATCCATTGAGGATAGTCATGCTAGTCATGTTGACTTTGTCAACCCTCCTGTTTGATGTTTTTGATTTGTTACTTTATTCGACATTATATTCTTTTGAAATGTGTACAATTTGCAATGTTTTGTTTATTATATATTTGTAATAAGGCTAAAGAAAAAGAAAATCAAACAGAAATCCATCAGTCAAATGTGGCCCAAAATATTTCTGTACATGGACAATTAACCAACCAGCATCGGGTAATTGACTGTCCTCGGCATACTCGACATTCACAACAAACGACCCCCATCTTGGATCTGGTGTCCCCCATTGCCTGCACACATTTCTGATCAGACACCAATTACAATGTGCATTGCAACACCCGTTCACAACACACAATGGCCATAAGTTTTCTGTGATGGTTGGCACACTTCATAAACTTCCTTTTAAAACTACTTGTTATGGGCCACCTCTAAATATCTGCATACACCACAAAATTCAGTGAAAATTGTGTTTTTATATCGGAGCAAAATTTTACGATCTCAATTGCTTACCTTGGTCAAGTTTGCCAATTTTCCCGGAGAAAGGACGCATTTTAGTCTTCGAAATGAATTGTAGTGTTGTTAGCCACAGATGGCTCTATAAAAATATTAAAGCCAACACGGATAGACAGTGATGTGTTCAAGCTTTGTGGTCTCCAATTGATGCATTAGTATTGCTTTCCCTTCAGTTGCTACAAGGTTGTGGAACAAGCTAACCACCAACCTGAAGACTGCTACTGTAACATCTTTACAAGTGGACCAGTACAATAAAGTCCCATTTATTTTGTATTTTGTATTTTTCATACTTCCATATCGTCTCAACTGGTGTTGTTGCAGTGTTTTTATCCTAGTTTATTGAGCGGCCCTTATTCTAAATTGTTCAGCAAATTATGAAGCGCTTCTAAATGCAAGGCTAAGCTGGACACTAGTGGTATACCAAATACTCTGTGGTTTGGATGGATTGGATTACTGAAGTGTTCTCATACCCAATGGGCCCATTGCGTGCATCATAGGGCAGCAGCGTCGTCGTGAAGCTTGTCTGAGAGATTGCCTCCTCGTTAGGGTTAGGTATGGATGGTGGCGCCACAGGCACTGAATCAAAACAGAGAATACATACATTCAGTATTGAAGCACAACACAAGTGGATGTAAAGTTTCGTAATAATGTCTGTGAACCTTGCAATCGGATGGCATGTGAGGGTTGGCATGCCTAAGAGCAACAGAAGTGGATTTCACTTTTGTGAACCCTGACCTACGTGCCATTCTTTATGTGCTCTGCATCTTTTATCTGTTACTTTGTATGTATGTCTTGAATGTTCTATTGTCAAATAAATAAATAAATAAATATATAATAATTAAAATAATAATAATAATGATAAAAGTCACGATGATAATAATAATAATAACAACAATAATAATAACAAATACTTCTACTTCTACTAATATTAATACCGGTAATAATAATAATAATGGCAAGTACTTGTAAGCTAATATATCCCTTCACCCTCCATTCTTCAAGCTCGCTGGTTTACAGGAAGACGGTAAGTGGATTGACAAATCAAAACTTTGTGTTGTTTGTTGTTGAGTGACATAAATGGCACAACTTCAAATAAGGTCAAAATAATGAGGGGTTCAGGCACCCAAACCTTGCTATTTGTCACCTAGTAACTAAAATTGGCTACTCTTTCATTCCTCATTACTCAGCTTATACCATAATGACATAACAGAATTGTAAGGTGCCAAATTCACTTGAAAACAAATGCTCAAGGTTAGCTTGTGGAAAAGATGAAATCACATAAAAGCATCTGCATTGTACACAGAAAAATAACAGGAGTATTAAAGATAGAACAAACAAAATGAGAGAGAGGACAATTAATTTTATGCCAAATCAATTTTTTTAGTGATTACTGTATTTCATATCAGATCGATGTTAATGTGGTCAATTTAATGTCCGACTCTGGTGAGTTTAGCTCAGTTTGTAGGAAGAGGATCTTCATAATTGGGTAAAATATTACTCAAGCTGGACATAAAATTGCCCAAGGTTCTTCGGACACACAATTATATGTATCCTCATGTTTTGTAATTTTTCTCCAGTATTTATCAGAGTGCAGTGGTACTTTTTAAGTTTATAATGTACTGATTATCAAAACATATTTTGTTTTTGATGTGACGGGTTAAATTCGGCTATAATATAGTCAAAGTATGAGCTTTAAATATTTCTTCTACAAGATAAAATACATTCCCAGTGAACAGTTAAACGTCTACCAGGTAGTTAAGTGGACTACTTAACACTTGCATAGAATAGGGTGGGCGCCCTATACACAGGGCATTATGTTATCCTTTATTAATTATTAACCATTTACCTCATACAGAATGCAAAGTAAAGTATTTAGATGTTCATTCTATACATTCTACAAATGAGATTTTCAAATGATTTGTACACATTAAATTATCAAGAACCAAACCTCCTTGTGGTGTTTTGCAAGTCACGTCAGTGGTAGCATTAGCCCCTTCTCCAGGTGCAGTTGAAGCAGTGACAGAGTAACGAAAGATGGAATAGGATTCTGCCTTTATAACTATTTTCTGGTTTTCATTAGCATTTAAATCCATTCGATTGGCTCTTGCCACAGCATTTGTGTCCCTTCTCAGGACCTCTTCATACAGCTGCAAGAAAAATGGAGCAATACTCATACTTACACAAGAGTAATATCCTAGTATAGGATGTTGATGTATCAATACTAAATTGCAAGTATCGTTTAATTGTTGCATAAAGTGGGTTTGTTCATGTATCTGTTCAAACCATTGTCACAACTGGTCAAGCACTTCTCTGCATGTGATCTACAATGGATTACACAGAAAATCCCTGCATCAGATGCACAGGTCTACAGGTTTTTTTTCCAGGTTTCCAAGGTGACTGTTGGACGTGTGTCCAACAGTCTCTGCATGAGGCTACATTTTTGAAAAACACATTGGCACAACCAGCTGCTGCATTTCATTGCAAACATTTTATGGGATTTCTACGGGCAAGGGAGGAGAATTTCTGTGATGAGGGTGCAAGAGGGTACCCACGAGGAGTTGTAAGAAGGACGTACGAATCGCATGAGTTGGCCTACGACCAGGCCACAGCTGCAGTCATACACTTGTGAAAGGACACGGTGAGTTGTGACCGTGGCATTAACTGGTAGACTTCTCAACTCTTTTGCGACAAGAGTATATCTTAATCTCTTAGGGTTTCCTTAGGTAAACTTTATCAATTCTTTTGTTTTTACAAGAACCCCCCCCCCCCAACAACAAAAATGCTGCAAACAAATATACTGTTGTAACTTTGAAACAAAGTTAGCTGTTCAAGACCAACATATATATGGGTGAAATATCACAAAATGTTTAGTCCAAACAGTACTCAATTTTCCTAGTGTACTTTTCTACTTTAAACAACCATGAAAATGAAATGGTTAAAGTCACACATTTCTCTACTTAATGATACTTAGAAAAAACATTCTTTCTTTTAAACATGCCCTTTTAAATCTGCCTGCTTAAAAATGATCCTGTTAATTGTAGCCTATTGAAAGAGGCTTGCATTCATCGGGCATTCATATGATCCTAGGCTTCACAATCAATGTTCATTGAATACATCCTAGGTTGTTAAGTTAATAAAATAACCCTTACTGTATATTTTGTGATCACTCCATTTGGCTCTCTTGGTTGCCCCCAAGAAATTATGCATTCAGTTGGAGTATCATCAACAGTAAGTCCTCCAGGTTCTCCAGGTGCTAAAAAAATTAGAAAATATATAATAATTGAGAATTTACAGCCAATGTGCTTATTAACATACCGGTACATGTACATACATGAGCTTGTATTATCATTAGTTGCTACGTATATGTACATGCATGAATACATATTATAGAAGTTTTGTTGTAAAGTGGTTTTAATGCTTGAGATATAAGGCTCGTTCAGATATGATGCAGAAAAGACGCCATTTTTTTCTTCAAAACATGTTTAAATGAATGGGAAATGCACATATTCATTGAGCTCTGCGTTATAAGATTCATTTTGACATCATTTTGACTTGAATCTTTAAACATTGTAACATTTACGAAGGGCTTGAATGCTTCCCAGGAAGAGGAGAAATTTGATTCTTTTTAAAGCCCCATTTCTATCACCATGGCAGACTAAAGGACGAATTGATCTCCAAATGCCCCCGCCTACAATCAATATATTTAGTATCATGATTTTTCACCAACAGATTTTTTCACTGATCTGCTTCATGTATGTTTGAAATGAGGAATTAATATATCTGTAGAAAAGTCATGGTTTATTCTGATAACTTTTACACATATGACGTACATAAACGTTCCTAAGACACCTCTTTTATTTCCAATACAGTATCAGCCAATATTTTTTGTGTAAAGATATTTTTGCACATCAAGGGGTCCAGGAAGAATTTGTGAGTGGTTAAATTTGCGTAAAGCCACAACCACTACCCATTATATACTTTTCAATCATTAATATTCTATTTACATGGATCATGAACTCACTCTTGAGTATCATAATATTATAATTATTTCGCGAGAATTAAATGAAAATAATCTACTGAAGTGCCCCATTAGGATCAGTGTGGTATCGAACTGCGCTGCATGACCCGATGATGGCTCGTGCTATAGTGTAAAGACGCTTTAAACATGTATGTACGGCATGCAACATGGCTTTCTTTAGTGATTTCGAAATGCGACATTACTTACTGGAAATATTGTTTACGTGTTGTTAAATTTGCAATCAATGAGTTATTCGCAAAAATAAATACTTATAAAGTAATAAATTATCTCTTATCATTATCTTAAAACTCTACGTCTACCTTTATATGATTAAGTATAATTCATCGTTCAAATGTACTTCAAATGAATCTTTTGAAAAAGTAATTTACAGGACTAATATGATTTATCTATCCTTAATTAACCTGTGTGACCTTTGAAATATCATATTCATTAAATAATGATGCTCCATAATCTATACATACCAGCTTCTGAGGTTGTAAAAGAGTCAGAGGGTAAAGATTCTTCACTAATCTGTGTCCCTTCCTCTGAGTTCAAATTTAGTGCTCGTACGTAGATTCTGTATTCTGTATATGGTGTAAGTCCTGTAAAAGAAGCGCCGGTTTCTGGTACATAAGGAGCTATAACAGTAGATTCAGAGAAGAGAATGTGATTAATCAGGCAAACATGAGTAGATAAATTATTAAGTGTATTAATGAGAAACTGCATCTCATTTCTGTAGAAACACATTATAAACCAATTATAATACTACCACTAATAGAATATTATACCTATCTCCAGAGGTTGATTTATCTGGGTAAGCTTGCCTTCTCAGTTACATAGCAATCATCTATATTCTAAATCTAGTATTTAAGGTCATGTGACACAATGCATTATTACACACAGAACCCATTTGCCAGACACCTGGGACCCGTATGAACAAACCCTTTCTTCATTGACAAATGACAAAAATCAGAGACAAATCTGCAGATAACCAATCAGAAGCAAGGATTTCACTAGCTTATAACAAAATCTGTCATTTGTCACTGATGACAAGTTTTGTGAAATGGGGCGCTGGTGTATCCAGTGAAGTCCACCAGCTGTTTTAATAAACAGTCTGTTGCGCTTCTGTAGAAACAGACTGGTTACAGTCCGACAGGGGTTTATTTCTAGTCTATACTGGACAGACAATACCGTTACTTTCTGGATCTTCTGTAGAAACATGCTGAATGTTTCATACAAGCATGTACTGTAAGTCTGCACAACAATGTCATCAATATCAAGGTTAAAATTGTTTACCTTAAATGCATGTTAGCAAGGACTTACGATAGAAGTAGTCGCCTTTTTCACTTCTAGCTGTTAGTATGTATCCATCAATAAGTCCATTTGTATCCGCTGGCTCGTCCCATTGTACAAACACCTGTCTTGCTTCTATTTCACTAATACGCACATTCCGAGGCTTAGACGGCTCTGAAATAAAGTTAAAAGTGATCATCAATATAGGAAAATACATTTCATCAAAATTGAATGAAGGTTAGATTCTTGAATGATAAATACTGCTTCATATTCACATTGCACAACTGAAAAAAAAGGATACACAATTGAAAGGCTAGTTAAACTAGTTAGATACATATATAAAATTATCATCTACCGGTAATCATTTTTTATGCAAGGGTCTTTATATTTATGGTGGAAGAAATTAAGCAAGTTTACATCAAACTTTAACAAGAAGAAGAAATGGAGGAATATATTCAGAAAATATATGCAAAACCACTCACACACTAAAATACATACATTACTTTTTCATTTAGGGTGACATAATAATGAATATACATGCAAGATAGTGATCATACTTCCAGCTAGGGTTCGTTGGGGTCCAAAGTCCAGAGCCTTGCTGCTTCCAGCAAGATTCACACAGATCAGCTGAAACTCGTAGGTGGTGTAGGGCTCCAAGCCCGTCACCGGGACACCCGGTGATGTACCTCCCACATCTTGCTCTGTCTCATTGGTGCCTTGAATCCCGTATCTGGCTGTGCAGTTGATGTCGTTGTCATTGCCTTGAACTGTGAAGTCCCACACAAGTTGAAGTTGCTCGGAGCGGACGTTGAGATATTCTGGATTAGCAAGTTCTGCCACCTCTGTGAAAGATACAGGAAAAGAATGGTCAAAGTTTTGTAGTCATAGTTGGTGTTCAGAGGTGTTGTCGTCTAGTAGTACTTGACTTCAGATGAAAAGGTCAAGTGTTCAAGCCCTAGAATTACACTTGCACTTATTACTTCTTCCTTTCCTGATGTATTATTAGTTACATGATAGAATGAGGATACCATTGGGGTTTGAACACGAACAAGCATGCCTGGAAAATAGCAACCGACTGGAAAGCTCCCAAATGAAGGGAGTGGTGATAGAGAAAATGTTGTGAGGGCATATATTGTAATTGAATCCAATGATTTAATTGGGTATCTGTATCAACAGTCAAACAGCATCATTCAAACAAAAGGAGTTAAAAAGATAATATTGAAGAAAAAATACTTTCATTTTTTAATACCTTGGACAAAGATTTTTAAATCAGCGCTGTCTGTCATATATCCAGCTTCGTCAAAAGCCAAGCACTTATAAACTCCATTATCTTCTTTGGTAATGTCAGATATCTTGAGCACACTGAAGAAATACGTCCCTCCTGTTCCCATTTCTTGGCTTGGTTCAATGCTAGTCCTGTTCATACCATCCACTAGACTCACTCCATTCCGCTCCCATGCTATGGTTGCATCACTGCTCGAGAACACGGTACAGTTGAGACTTGCCGTTTGGTTTAGTTGGATATAATCATCAAGTTTGCTGAGTTCAAGATCAATTTGACCACGAACTGAAAGGAGAAGTACAGAATAAAAAAAATCCATAATATTGAGCTGGGCATCCAAAGTACAACAGGTAACAGGCAACAGTACAATCTGGTTAATACCACTTGCAATGCTGAACTCTCAGAACATTCTGAATGTTAATTGCAAAATATATCTACAATAATTTTTTAACGGAGAAGCTTACACTACTTTTCTTTGAAAACTGTCTATAGGTTTCAAAATGCCTGTATTTGGGACTTGTAACAAATGCCCCTTTCATTTATGTATGGTGTTCATACATTTACATAGAATATTAAAGAGAGAATATCAGATATCTGCATGTACATTATTTATTTAAAAAAAATACTTATTGGATGTACATGTACAAATCGACCGGATATTGACAATTTCGATTCGTATGACAATTCTGTATGCATGTATAGTTTGTACATTCATCAACCTTTCTAGCTACTCACCAACAACATCAACTGAAATGTCTTCACTCGATGCATTAAATCTGTTTCCTATTGTCACAGCAGTGCAGCGGTAGTCCCCTGTATCTATTAAGGCATCGGCTCCCAGGATGGTGATGCTGTACATTCCCATGCCAGGGATGCTGTCTACCATGTAGTCTGCATCTGTCTCATTTGGGAGTTTGACACTATCTCTGTACCAAGCAACCTCATACAGGTCTTCCCCTGCAAGAATGACCTGACAAGCTAGTGTAAAGTCGTCGCCTTCTGATATTGTATCGTTAGATGCCCGGCTTGCTGTGACTTTAACCTCGTCTGCAAAGAGAGAAGTACTATTAAGTCATGGTTAGGGTATTTATTACAAATTATATTCTTCTTGTATGTACAGCATGCGTTTGTCACACAACATATTACTGCAAGGCATAAATTCATCACACTTTATTATTATATAGTTGTAGCTCTTCTATGGACTCCAAAATCTGTTTAGGCCAGGAAAGTGTGCAAAACGGTCATTATGTTCAATAGATTCATAGTGAGCATTCTGTGAGCAACTTTAATTTAAGAACACTCAGTGGACATAAGTAGTTACATGCAAAGTACATGCACATGCATAAAAGGGAAAGTCCATCCTGGTATTCAGTTGGTTTCAATAAAAGCAGAAATATGAAAGAAACAAATCAGTGTAAGTTTGAGCAAAATCCCATTAAATAATAGGAAAGTTATGAATTTTAGAAGTTGTCATCAGTGAAACACAAATTGGCAACACTGTGACATATTATGCGAGCTCCTCTCCAATTTGCTCTGTACAGGAAATCTCATGAATTTTATTTTTCTTAGCTATTGATGTTGGAATAGATTTGTTTCATATAATAATATTTAGAGTGAATGTATGATTGAATTTTTTTTTAGTATAGGGCAGAATGGAGGGGAGCTTGTAAGATGCGTCACTGAGTTGCCAATTTGTGTTTGATTGATCGCACCTTATAATTTTCTTATTTTTAATAGATTTTTGCTCAAACTCTCACTGATCTGTTTCTCTCGATTTCCAGCTTCTATTAAAACCAACTTAATATCAGGGTGGACTTCCCCTTTAATACATGTATTTAAGTGTGATGTACCATTAACGCTTGGTTGCTTTCTTCGCCTCTCTGCACAGTCGCTCATTTGCTACATGTGCAATTTTGCATAAAACAGGCAACAATTGACGGGAGGATTGCTTTAAACATAACAGCTTTGCAAAATTACCCTTTTTTGTTCTTGATTACCTCCATGACAATCCTTTCAACACCGGTATAGATTAATCTTGCATTTAATCTTGAAAACAGTTAAAAAGTCTTGAAGCCTTTGGAATGTCTATGCCATTATAAATACAAACCATTATAAATACAATGTGAGACAGGGAGATTATTTGTGTGGCATATACAGAGTTAAGTTTGGATGTAAATGGAAAACAAGACACATACATGTGCAATTCAATTCAATGAATTCACATTTAAATATTTTGTTATGACATTCATTATTATCATGCTTATGTACTTCTTTAAATTCTCTTTGATTTTAGCCATCACAATACCAACAAGTTCACTTACTTCTGTCACAAACTGCTCCCTCAAATGCTGGATCACAAGTGCAGCTCCCATCGACATTACTGCAGTTAGCCCCATCCACACATGTACAGCTCTCCATACAATAATCTCCAAAAGTACCCGCAGGACAGACTGAAATAGTTGCATTAGATAAGAAAAGTTGAACAACAGTCCATTTCTTAATATTTTCTTCCATCTGACACACTCTAACAACAATCATTTAAAGCGTAATTTTACTCTGCAATCAGACTACCAATCTCAGTTACGATGGCCACGAACGAAACATGCCCTTCACAACTTCTGAAAGTTCCAGACAACCTTCACATTAATTGCTATTTCTCTTAATAAACAGATTATTCATACCATCAGCAAACTGTATGCAATCAGCAGCAATATCATACTACCAGCTTTGCTTCATTTGTTTCATAAAGCATTTCTTTAGAAAAGACCAGCAGGAATTCAAGAAATTCTACGTGCACTTTATCTAAAATCTTTTTAGATATTAGCATTTCATTTCCCTAGAGAAAGGATGCAGATTTACTATCAAACTATGCTAATTTTGTTATTCTCCTACATATGATATGGCACACAAAGGGTTAAAAAGAAATAGAAGAGAATTGAATTTGATATAAGATATTAACAATAGCAAAGAATACAACTACATACTTTCTCCCAGCATACTCTTTCAAATGATCCTTTGAAATCAGGAACTTCTGTTTGGTTGAATGCAGGATTTATAGTCACAAATTTGATCTGATAATTTTTTTTTTGCACTGTAATTTCAAGTCATCAATCAATGTGCAAATGCACTTATCATGGTAAATCAAATGTGCTTTCAGCAACCTTAGTAACGATTCAAGCCTTTTATGTTCAGAAATAAAAATCAAGCATTTTCATGCTACTCATCATCCCCTATATTTGCAAGTTCACATACTATGTTCACAATATGATCCATTGAAGCCCGGAGGACAAGCGCAGTTGTAATAATTTTGGCCATCCACGCAGGTTCCGTTGTTCTCGCAGGGCATCGAATCACATTCACGAAAATCTACACATTTGACAAAAAGAACTATGCGTATTTGTATTTGAATAACCCTTTCAGCATGTTAAAAATTAATCTTATATTAAAAAAGCAAAATATTTTTTTCTTTCTCCAATGCCAGGCATTTGGCAATAATTAAAAGCTCTTGATTACCATCTTTAGGCAGTAACTTTTCTGCTACTTTTGTTTTTGTATAATGCAAATGCTTTAGAATTTTACTAAAAAAGAACATTTTGTAAAATTGCATTTGAAAATTGAAACTTCAAGGCCCTGAAGTATTTTTGAGGTAACTTCTAAATTAACATAAGCCCTCATGGATCTGAAATTGAAAATGTTGTGAATCAATAGAAAAATATATAATGCTGTTGTTAACATATAAACAAACAGCTTATAATTGAACTGTTTTACAATCCCATAAAACGAATCAAATTGGATTATTTACCAAAGATTCTTGGGTGGTACAAAAAGAGACACATGATTAAATATATTCTGTGTGAAATAATAGAGGTACTAATAATTGAGTATAGATTTAGCCTTGGTGTCTTTAAAATCATGTGCTGTCATTTGCTGGTAAAAAACACAATACATGTACATAGTGTTGATCTAAAAGTAAACTGTGCTCAAATTTACCACATACATACATGATTCGTGTTTGGTACACATGTTTTATACTTCAATAAAATAATTGTTTGCACTGGTCAGATAAGGTAAATTATTGTGCAAAAAATATCTACTGAATATCTAATGGTATTTTAAAAAAATAGGGAAAGAAGACTAGTTGTGTGCAAATCTGCATAAGATCAGCATAATACAAAAATTCAATTTCCCAATACAACACTGTTGCTCATTGAGTTGGAAAAAAAAATCTTGCCTCTTTTCATGAAATGACTGTGAAAAAAATGGTTATTCTTCTCAGAACTTAATTGGTTAATCTAAAGAGTTATAGAGAGATTGATCAATAAAGTTCAGAGAAGATATAAACTTTATCTATCAAGATAAAATCGTATTGCCACAGTCAACTCATGAAAGGAGGTATGAACAAAATATTCCAACTTTATGGGCAACCGTGTACCATATTGTTCATATTAATCATGATTTTGGAATTATTATTTAGGGTTGAATAGGTACAAACCCTCTGAGCAATTTCTCCCTGTCCATCCAGGCATGCAGAAACATGTGTAAGTAGCATCACCGGGATTCATTAAGTGGTTTGTGCAGTTCACTTCATTGACACATGGGTTAGGGACACATGCATCAATGTCTTGAGGTCAAAGCAAACAATATCACAGCCACAAAAGAAATACAACACAAAATAATCAAAATCATGCAAACTAAAAGGTTAAATGCCCAATGTTTTCCATTATCTGCGAGCTTTGTATTTTGTTAAGTGCAATTTGTTTACTTTTTACAAGTTGGGCCTAGCTTCTTCTAACGTCTAACCCGTAAATTGGGATTCTTGCATATGTTTGCACTAGTCAGATTGGACTACATAAATCATTGTGCAAAATGTGTTTTTGCTTAATATAATGGGTGGTATCAAAATGAATATAAAATCAAAATAGTGTACGAATATGCTTAGCATTAAGCATTTAATTGAACAATTAAAAATAAAAATAAATTGTGGGGGGGGGGGCTCTAAAGGATGAAAAGTGACAATTGAACTATGTTAATGTCCCTCACCTCTAAGAATGTTTTCTTTTAAAAGTCTCTTCTATTATACATTTTAACTGTTTGATAAATGATTGGTTTTCTCTTGATATCTTTTCATTGGCTATTACTTATGAAACTTCACAAATAATTTCATTTTGGACCAAGAAAAGGCAGAGGAATACTTGTGAGGAATCAAAATGTACATGCAAATCAACACTAACAAACTGCATGATACATACTTTTGTAAGTAACTCCAAATAGTTTTGAAGTAAATAAGAAATCTCAATAAGCTGGCACCAGTTTTAGTATTTCTATACCTATGGTTATCAAGAGGAAATATACCTGCTTGCAGCATTCAGTCAGATATAAGCATTTTGCACTTTTGAAATAAATTTTAAATCTAAATTACTGGTTAAATTCATCAAGCAATTTGTCCATGTCATGCCCAACCTAGATATATTTCACCTAATTTCAATTTAATAAGGACAACAAAAATGACATGGCTCTCTGACAAATCTTTAAAAAACTGTGCAAACTTAGTAGTTTAAAGAGTGATACACATACTTCTGCCTACATGATCAGCAAATGAATGCAAATATAAGTATGTGTAAAATATAAGCTACGCAATTCCTTTACATAATTCTATCTATGATGTAAATACATATGATGAATATAAACAAAATACAAAACAGCGCAAATCAAACATTCATGCAGAACGAATTAAAAATCAAGTTGACATGAGTCATGCATGAGTCAAAGAATAAATCAGACACCACACTGCTCTATTTGCAACGGGGATAACAGGGTACATAGAAATATACATACATATCTCAGTTTCCTACATATATGCACCTGATACATACATGTACTATTACATTTTATCTACCCATGTGTATATTGCTTTTCCTTCATGCTTTTTCTGGGAGACCCCTGTAAGAATAATTCCTCTTATTTTAAGAGTGCTTCCACTACAGCCTCAGGTTTCAGCTCTTAGGTGTTCTAACGAAGTGTATTTGAAATGGATAACTAAGCTGAATGATATGTTACCATTTTCACAGACTTTTCCTTCGAATCCTGCCGGACATGTACAGTTATAGTCATTGACCAAGTCGTTGCAGGTCCCTCCATTCGCACAGGGGTTGTTCAAGCAATCATCGATATCTGGACCAAAAGAAAAAAAATTGAGTGACAAATGTATGCTAGGTTGGCTTCATATCTTATCCATCACATTTGTTTGTTAGTTGACAGCCCATTTAATATACATCATGATATCATGAGCCTTGCAGATGCCATCATTGATACCAGCTGTAAGGGAATCTTGAGTACCAGAAATGACTGAAAATAAAATCTGAAGCATTCATACCAAAAACAGCCCTGAACGTTCAAGACTACAAATATAGTATAAATCCAAACAAATTCAGTAGAATATTTATAATAGCTGAGAAATGAGAATAGAAAGATGATAAAAATCAAGGTAGATATTTAAGCTGGCGAATACTTCACCATGCGGTGGGTTTAATGAATGCCTTCTCTTGCATGTTTCCACTTTGTTTGACCAAAAGTTTACTAATAAGCACAAAAAATATTACCATTTTTGACTGCCACGTCTTTGCAGTGTTGGCACAAAATTCCTTGAATGCATACTGTATAACTTTCATTTAAATCCATATCTTAAAGAAGTTATCCCCATGAGCATGTGAGACTAAGGAGGGACTATCTTGCACAGCATATCAAGTAAAGGTGATTGTAGATGGCAATTACTAAATACCAATAAGTCGCTTTGTGTATCGGAGTACCAGTACACAAATCTTTGAAGCAATAATAGTTTTAAACAATATCATGAGCCTGCCAATATCAGCAAAATGAGTAATAACTTTTCCTGCACCACCTAAAATGGGGAATGGTATAAAATTATCAGAGGGAAGAAAGAACATAAAGGTGCATGATGATGATTCCCAGCATTACGGTTCCACATTCCTGTTACGAAAACATTCTTAGCCAAAGATTTATGTACAGTCAAGCCTGCCTTAAAGACCACATTTATAGGCAGGCAACCTGTCATATTGAATATTAGAAATTATTTTTAGAGCAAGATTTCAAAAGTAATGCAGGGAAAAAACTTGTTTGATTAGCAAAATTGTCCATATCTTGTAAACATAAAGAGTATATTTGCCAGAGACTCATTTACTTTATGATGCACAACAAAAGCACCCACAAAAAGCTAACGAGTAAAGACTTGCATTTAACATAATAGTGGTTTATAAATACATGTACATGAACACTGAAAATGAATAGTTCACCTGTGATTTTAAGAATCAAATGGCATGAAAAAGGTATGAAGGGGAATGAAAAAGAATCTGTATAAGTCT
The DNA here is from genome assembly GCA_035222895.1 of Strongylocentrotus droebachiensis. NCBI lineage: Eukaryota > Metazoa > Echinodermata > Echinoidea > Camarodonta > Strongylocentrotidae > Strongylocentrotus > Strongylocentrotus droebachiensis. Next base: position 56,774 of record JAVYIG010009586.1, on the reverse strand, counting down.
ACATCCAGAGTAATCATGGGATAAAGTGAAAAGGGAATAAGACAAGAAGACGGAATATACACTGGGCTAACACACACACACACACACACACACACACACAAACACACTAAATTGATTTAACAAATTATCATAAGGATAACTGCAAGCAGAGACAATTTATGAAGGAATTGATTACAGGTTTCAATATGGAGCATATTTTCTAATAACAATACAAATTATAATAACTGTTTCTTATAAAGTGCTTTACTAGTTACAGCGTAACTGACCAAAGGGATCATACAATATTATTTCCCAAGTCACTGGATTCTAGTATGACTCTGCACTTTACAGTGCACATTCTACACTCCCTTAAAAGAGGAGCAATGTAGATAAAGTGCCTCGCTCAAGTAATTAAGTGCCGTCCTGTCCCCGGGCTCGAACCTGCGATCCTTTGCATTTTTAGTCAACTTATTAGATCACGCCACCTCTACCTCTTGTGCAAGAGTGTACCCTTCACCGATGTAAGGAACGTGAGTACCCATCTTGTTTTGCTAGATAAATTTACCAGCATGGATAGAAATTTTTTTCTTTCTTGATATACATGCACAATTATAATCACAACCATACACAATATAATGAGAAAATAAAGTAGATTAGTACAATCAATATATGATACCGGTATACACAACAAAGCTAAAATGCTCATTAGTAATTTGATCCATGTCTCCCAACATGACATCTTACAATCAAACAAGAGAAATGCACATCTATGTACATGTATTTACAGTGTACCATGCAATATAAAGTCAGCAGAAGTTCTGTATTTCATTGCATGATTAATTCTGCTGAATATTGACAATAGCTTTGTTACTCAAATAAACATGAAGCTCCTTTGATTGATCAGCTCTTCAAATTCAAATATATACCAAAGTATTTATTTATAATATCAGAAAAAAACCTGCTAAAAACAAACCTGGGCTCCAGCCCAGAAAATTATTATCACTAACAAGTCACAATACCAGTTTAAAGTTACTCAAATCAATGCTAACAAAATTGAATACATGGTATGTGTTCAATAAAAAATGATGATGCACATGAATTAGATGGGGAAACAACACAAAAGGCTCTATAAACTAACATCCACATGAAACCCTCTTGAGAGGAGAGGAAAGACCAGGAAATCTTTTTGTGCAAGAACCCAAAGGAACTTGAGTAACAATCAGGGCATTCTTTCACAAAACTGTCAGAAGAACAAGTTTGGTGTCAGCCCATTGAGGCTTGTTAATTCCAATACATTTATTTCCATGGGATGCCAGCTAACTTATAGTTACAACAGACAGAGGACGGAATGCTAGAAGCAAGAGTGCAGTAAGCTAGGGATCCGGCAAGTTACGGGACCATACTGATACAGCTGCCCTGAGATGGCGCTAGATGGGATTTTGCTGTAGTGTTTCTAGTACAGTACGACTTTAAAGTAGTTATCATTCCATGGCTCCAGACTCACACACACAAACATTGACACTAAAATGATTGAAACAAATCATAAGGAAGCAGACATTTTTTTAAAGGAATAGATAACAGTTTCCAATGTTGAGCATATTTTCTGCAAGTGTTTACCCTATACCAATGTAATAAAAGCGAGTAACCATCTTGTTTAGCCAAGTAAACCTGCCAGCATAGATAGAAACCATCACATTTTACCCTTAATATACACACTAATTATAATCACCACCATAAACAAATAGCTGAAATACTTTAAAGTTATAATTTGATATATATTTCCCATCATGACATATCTACATAGTAAAGTTTTTTTAATTTTTGCTGAAGAAAACAAGTTCACTACCGAATTGACAATTGTTTCCTCCAAATCCAGCAACACAGCTACAGCCATAACTATTGACCTCGTCAGAACAAGTCCCTCCATTTTTACAAGGGGTAGGCATGCAGTCATTAATATCTAGAAAAGGACAATGAAGAATGAAACTCATCAAACAAAGGGTAAATTAGATATACAATAAATATCTTACAATTAAGCATGAAATGCAGATCAATATATTAACAGTGTACCTTGCAATGTAATGTCAGCAGAACTTATTCATTCACAATTTTGAGAATAGTATTGTTACGTAAATATACATGCTGCTCCTTCGATTAATCAGCTCATTTCTGTAGAAAAGGCCAGCAGGAATTCAAGAAATTCTATGTACACTTTATCTAAAAACTCTGTAGATATTAGCATTTCATTTCGCTAGAGAAAGGATGCAGATTTATTATCAAACTATGCTAATTTGTTATTCTCCTACATATGACATGGCACACAAAGGGTTAAAAAGAAATAAAAGAGAATTGAATTTTATCTAAGATATTAACAATAGCAAAGAATACAACTACATACTTTCTCCCAGCATACTCTTTGAAATGATCCTTTGAAATCATGAACTTCTGTTTGTTTGGATGTAGGATTTATATATAGTCACAAATTTGATCTGATAATTTTTCTTTTGCACTGTAATTTCAAGTCATCAATCAATATGCAAATGCAATGCACTTATCATGGTAAATCAATTGTGCTTTCAGCAACCTTAGTAACGATTCAACCCTTTTTTGTTCAGAAATAAAGATCAAGCATTTTCATGCTACTCATCATCCCCTATATTTGCAAGTTCACATACTATGTTCACAATATGATCCATTGAAGCCCGGAGGACAAGCGCAGTTGTAATAATTTTGGCCATCCACGCAGGTTCCGTTGTTCTCGCATGGCATCGAATCACATTCACGAAAATCTACACATTTGACAAAAAGGACTATGCGTATTTGTATTTGAATAACACTTTCAGCATGTTAAAAATGAATCTTATATTAAACCAGCAAAATATATTTTTCTTTCTCCAATGCCAGGCATTTGGCAATAATTCAAAGCTCTTGATTATCATCTTTAGGCAGTAACTTTTCTGCTACTTTTGTTTTTGTATAATGCAAATGCTTTAAAATTTTGCAAAGCTTAGTGCCTATTCACTTTCACCAAACTTTGATAAAATGATTACATTAGAGAGGAATTTGATAAGACTATACTAAACAAGAATATTTTTTTTAATTGCATTTGAAAATTGAAACTTCAAGGCCCTGAAGTATTTTTGAGGTAACTTCTAAATTAGCATAAGCCCTCATGGATCTGAAATTGAGAATTTTGTGAATCAATAGAAAAATATATAATGCTGTTGTTAACATATAAACAAACAGCTTATAATTAAACTGTTTTACAATCCCATAAAACAAATATAATTGGATTATTTACCAAAGATTCTTGGGTGGTACAAAAAAGACACACGATTAAATATATTCTGTGTGAAATAATAGAGGTATTAATAATTGAGTATAGATTTAGCCTTGGTGTCTTTAAAATCATGTGCTGTCATTTGCTGGTAAAAAACACAATACATGTACATAGTGTTTATCTAAAAGTAAACTGTGCTCAAATTTAACACATACATACATGATTCGTGTTTGGTACACATGTTTTATAATTCAATAAAATAATATTTTTGCACTGGTCAGATGTGATTAAGTAAATTATTGTGCAAAAGGTTTCTACTGTATATGTAATGGTATCAATACAAAATAGGGAAAGAGGACTAGTTGAGTGCAAATATGCATAAGATCAGCACAATACAGAAATTCAGTTTCCAATACAACACTGTCGCCTGTAGAGTTGGAATAATTTTTGTCTTACCTCTTTTCATGAAATGACTGAGACAATCTGTCTACTCCAGTACGCTTGATAGTTTACATCTTCGCAGAACTTTACTGGTTAATTTAAAGAGTCATAGAGATTGATCAATAAAGTTCAGAGAAGATATAAACTTTATCTAACAAGATAAAATCATATTGTGACGGTCAATTCATGAAAGGAGTTATGGACACAATGTTCAAACTTTATGGGCAACAGTGTAACCATATCGTTCATCTTAATCATGATTTTGGAATTATTATTTGGGGTGGAATCAGTACAAACCATCTGAGCAAGTTTCCCCTGTCCATCCAGGTATGCAGACACATGTGAAAGTAGCATCACCGGGATTCATTAAGTGGTTTGTGCAGCTCGCATCATTGACACATGGGTCGGGGTCACATGCATCAATGTCTTCAGGGCAAAGCAAACAATATCATAGCCGCAAAAGAAAATACAACCAAAAATAATCAAAATCATGCAAACTAAAATTTTAATCGCCCAATGTTTTCCATTACCTGCGAGCTTTGTATTTTGTTCAAATGCAATTTGTTTAATTTCTACAAGTTGTGTTTAGCCGTAGATTGGGATTCTTGCATATGTTTGCACTAGTCAGATGTGAATACATAAATCATTGTGCAAAAATGTTTCTACTAATTATTATGGTGGTATCAAAATGAATATAAAGTTAACATAGAGTGCAAATCTGCTTAACATTATCATTTATTTGAACTAATTTAGGGGGTTCTAGTAGATGAAAAGGACCATTGATCTTTAATACCGACTACCCTCACCTCTACAAACTATTTTTCTTTAAACAATCTCTTCTATGATCAATTTTAACTGTTTAATAAATACTTTTTGTTATTTGTTTTCTTGATATCTTTTATTATGAATGTTCACAAATGATTTCGATTTGGACCGAGGAAAGGCAGAGGAATACTTGTGAGGAATCAAATACACATGTTCCATTGTGTTATGCATGCAACTCAACACTAACAAACTGCATGATACATACTTTTGTCAATAATTTTGCATCAGTTTTAGTATTTCTATATTATCAGAAGGAAAGGTACCCGCTTCTACCATTTAGATATAAGCATTTTTCACTTTTGAACGAACTCAATTGTTAAACTACATTACTGGTTAGATTTATCAAAAAATTGTTTATGTCATGTCAAACTCAAATATATTTGACCTATTTTCTAGTTAAAGCGGATAAAAAAAAATGACATGGCTGTCACAAGTCCTCTGAAAAATCTTTCAAAAATTGTGCAAACTTTGTACTTTAAAGAGTGATACACTCAGTTCTGACTACATGATCAACACATGTATAAAAATCAATGTATGTGTAAAATGTTTGGTACGCGCTTCCTTTACATAAGCCTATGCTATGATCTAAAACCATATATTATGATGAATATAAACAACAACAAAAAATCAGCGCAAATCAAACCTTCATGCAAAACAAAACAAATTTAAATGAGTCGTGCACGGGTCAAAGAATAAATCACAGACACCTCATTGCTCTCTTTGAAATGGGGATAACAGGGTACATAGACAAATTAATACATTTATCAGTTTCCTACATATATGCACCTGAAACATACATGTACTTATATAATTTTATCTGCACATGTGTATATCTCTTTTCTTTCATGCTTTTACTGGGAGACCGTGGAAGAATTATTCCTCTTATTTCAAGAGTGTTTCAACTACAGGTTTCAGCTCTTGGGTATTCTAGATAAGTGTATTTGAAAGGGATAACTAAGCTGCATGATATGTTACCAGTTTCACAGTCAGTTCCATTGAATCCTGTCGGACATGAACATGTGTATCCATTGACCAAGTCCATGCAGGTTCCTCCATTCTGACAGGGGCCGCTCATGCACTCATCGATATCTGGACCAAAAGAAAAATAGAGTGAAACATTTCTGTTAGGTTGGCTTTATATCTTATCCATCTCATTTGTTTGTTTGTTGATTGCCCATGGCATATACAAAAGAATAAATCAAGCCCTGCAGATGCCATCAGTCATATCAGTTCTAAGGCATTGCTGAGTGTGCAGGGAATGACTGGAAAAAAACGCATTCATACTAAACACTGTTTTGAACTTTTAAGACTAAAAATATTGTACAAAATCCAAATGAATACAGTAGAAAAGTTTTTAGTAGCTGAGAAGTCTTTACGAATTTTATTTTTAAGTAAAATGCCTTTATTTTACCCCATGTTATGGATTGTATTATTGTCTGGGCTAATCCTTCGAAATTAATTAAATTACACCGTCGTAAAAAAAAAAGGCATTACGCATTTTGCTCAAATGCAGACTATCTGGCCTCATCACGACCAATTTTTTATACATTTTAAACGCTTAACGTTTTTGATATTAATCGATTAAAATGGGTATAATTATGCATCGTTACTTTTTAGATATATTACTGGAATACTTGATGAATATCTTTTCTTTAAATGTCCATGTCCACAATTATAATACTAGACACAAAAAGATATTCCATCAATCAAAGGTCACATCTCACTCTCTTTTTAAGTCTTTCGGTTCTTTGGTCCCATTATATGGAATACATTTTCCAAAAGGCCCGGTCACACAGAGGGGATGCATGGGGGACGCACGGCCAGCGCATTGGAAATTTGCTATTTTAGCCAGTGCGTTGTCGTGCGCCCAACTTTTGTCGAAACTACAGCGAGCTGACACCAAATGCATATTAGTAGAAGACCAGCCTGTAGGTCCCGTGACCAAACTCTGGGAACAAAGGTTTGAAAGTGTTTTTGTGTTCCCTGATGAATACCGAACAATTTTGACTTGGGCTGCCCCCTTGAAAATCCCGGGCATTTTTGTGAGGGGTCAACCAAGGTCACACAGGGATAAAAATTTAAATAGGTCCAATCGTATCAATATGCATATCAAATTACTCGTCTGGTCATGAGGATTCTAAAAATGTATAGTTTGCTATACCTCCGACCTTAAATAAGGGCGCTATGTTCAAAAATGTTGAAAGGTCAACACACTTTTGGCTGGTGGTCAAATTCACCAACACAGTTAACCTTATCAAATTGCATATCAAATTACTCGTCTAGTCATAAGGATTTAAAAAATGTATAGTTTGTTATACCTCCAAACTTAAATGAGGGCGCTATGGTCAAAAAGGTCAATGCACTTTAGAAATTCACCAACATTGTCCGATTCTAATGATTTTTGGGTCTCATAATATGTTTTCTGACATGGCAAATTCAACTATACAACTTTCAAAAGTAAAAGTGCTTACCTTGACCATGTACATTTAAAATGGCTGCCGTTTCGGTGACAAACATCTGACAACTTCTTATCCATGGGTTTGGGGGAAATTTCAAGGTTATGGCAACCACTTTTTATTTTAAAAGTTGCTTAGTTGAATTTGTTACGTCAAAAAAATATTATTGACACTAAAATCATTAGAATCGGACGATGTTAACTGTGTTGGTGAAATTCTAAAGTGCATTGACCTTTTTGACCATTGCGCCCTCATTTAAGGTCGAAGGTTTTAATAACAACCTATACATTCTATACCAGTCGAGTAATTTGATATGTGATTTAATAAGGTTCACTGTGTTGGTGAATTTGACCACCAGTCAAAAGTGTGTTGACCTTTCAACGTTTTTGACCATAGCGCCCTCATTTAAGGTCGGAGGTATAGCAAACTATACATCTTTTGAATCCTCATGACCAGACGAGTAATTTGATATGCATATTGACACGATTGGAACTATTTAAATTTTTATCCCTGTGTGACCTTTGTTGACCCCTCACGAAAATGCCCGGGATTTTCAAGGGGGCAGCCCAAGTCAAAATTGTTTGGTATTCATCAGGGAACACAAAAACACTTTCAAACCTTTGTTCCCAGAGATTGGTCACGGGACCTACAGGCTGGTCTCCTACTATATAGCGTGTTGCTAGCGCGCTGAGCGCATACAGGGCGCATACAGTGCGCATACAGACCGTACACAGAGCCCACATAATAACAACTTCCACGAATGCACAGCGTGTTGCTAGCGCGCTGGACGAATGGTCCACGCATGCTCCGCGTTCTCAACAGAGGTGGTCGCACATAGACGACGCACGGCCCGCGCATTGGAAATCGGAAAAAGCCGTGTGCCTAATAGACCGTGGGCCGAGCGCGATTTTAGGGCTTAGTTTTCTTTTTTTGGACTGAATTTGTGGTACATAGTTTTTGGTAACCAGAAACTAGGATAAAAATACACAAATCCCAAATCAGCTTATCCCCGCGACTGAATCCTTGCCGTTCGTATAAAACATAAGTTTAATTGACAAGTTATTTAAGAGAAATGTGCGTGAACGAGACCGCCAACTCTCCGTTCGTACACGTGTATAAACTCACCGTACGACGAGAGTGAAGCAACACATTCTTAGTCTCCGTCGTACGAAGAAATTATGTAATTCATTCGAATATTTCCCAAAGCTAATCACATTTGCTGATGTAAATAATATGATTTTGCAAATATGAACTGCGAAAACTAATGAAAACCTCGTTAGGGTGAAAATATTTCGAAAATAGACGGTCATAGCTACCATGAAACAGACGAGAAATAGCGCGTTGCCAATTTGATATTATTGTAAGGATCGTATGCAATTCTCTTGAATGTACGTACCATGACACTGATCTGTGTAGAGATTAGTGGCTCCGTACCGACAAGACTCGAGTAATTTTTGTGTAATTAAAACTTTTGATGAAAACATTTCTTGTATTAGCAATGCAATGGTAGTTTAAGAATGGGCCTACATAATTAGAGTCCCTAAATATTCATTGTAATTATTAAAAAAAAGATATATGTCTTTTTTATTTCCAGTCCTGTAGTAGTTTTTACATGTTTTCTTTTTATACATTTTTTTTTTGGGGGGGGGGGGAGTACTCGCTTAATAATAGGGTATACGGGGATGTGGGTGATTTTTCTTCCTGGAGGAAGAAATATGACAATGTTTATTCAAAATTGCACTGCATTCACTGGCTTGAAAATTGATAACAAATACATCCTGAGGTATATATGTGAAGTGTACAGAATGATGATGTATAATTTTATGTCGTCTGGATTTTGAAATCATGTTACGTTATTGTAGTTATACAGAATGTTTTCATACATGTTTGGTTTACAGACATTTTATTTGTCAGCACTTATACATTTTTGACTTAACAAATGGTGACTAAGGTTTTATATCCTTTTCCCCCTCTTCCTGTCAGATCTGTATACCAGAAGCCGATACTTATAAAAAACACTCAATGATATTGTTTAATAAGTAAATTACACAGATTTTAGAGCATATTTTCTGTTAGTTTTGTTATGTTTTGATGAACTAAATGCCCATCTACATGTATGTGCGAAGAACCATTTACTGGATGAGAATGTGAAATGAAAGATAAATGTCGGTATGTGAAGGCTTCCACTTAACCAAAAATAAATGAATATAAATAAATATATATATAACAGTTTACGGGGATCCGGGACGGGAATCATGTGCCGCCGGAATGCGTGATTTTTTCACAAAAAATCCCTTGACAAGGGTTAGGGTTTTGTAGGCCTAATTCAGATCGGATATTTTAGCTCATTTTTTCGCTGGAGTATACAACAAAAAAAATTAAATAATGGCCCCTTTCTGCCTAAATGACCATTAAATATAGGTACGGGTCAGTTGTCGGCCTTATACATTTCGTCAGGACTTATACATTTTTGACTTAACAAATGGTGACAAGGTGTCAGTTGTTAGCGGCACACCAGTCGGAACCAAATGTGAGTATCCCCCCCCCCCCCATGGTACATGTGTACAGGTATATCCTTTCTTTGAGTTATCATTTACTTAAAATAAAATATTTTATAAAGGAAGAAACCAATGAATTTATTAAAGATGAACATGAATAAATGATTGAAGAAATAAATTGTCACATGTCACCAAAAAACGTTTTAGTTCTACTCATTTGGTTTTTCTTTTTACTTTCCTGAAATGGAATATGGATCACTTATGAAACACTTCAATGAATATACACTTCAATAAATGTATCATTTGGCAGCTGTGGATCCAAGGGGGGGGGGAGGCATCGAAGAAATTCACTGACGAGCGAGCCGAAAACATCAATGATAAGTACGACATAAAAGGTCCTTGGCCTTATCAGGTGTTTAATGAATTTTCCCGGCCCATCCCCTTTTGGGGAGGATTTTTTTTTCTTCAAATGAATGTCTCATATATACAAGTATATTTATTTATTTTTGGTTAAGTGGAAGCTTTTGCATACTGACATTTATCTTTCATTTCAGATTCTCATCCAGTAAATGGTTCTTCACACATACATGTAGATGGGCATTCCGTTCATCAAAACATAACAAAACGAACTATAATAACATCACATGATTTCAAAATCCAGACGACATAAAATCGTACATCATCATTCTGTACACTTCACATATATACCTCAGCATGTATTTGTTATCAATTTTTAAGCCAGTGAATGCAGTGTAATTTTGAATAAACATTGTCATATTTCTTCCTCCAGGAAGAAAAATCACCCACATCCCCGTATACCCTATTATTAAGCGAGTACTCCCCCCCCCCAAAAAAAATAAAAAATAAAAAAAATAAAATAAAACATTTGAAAACATGTAAAAACTACTACAGGACTGGAAATAAAAAAGACATATATCTTTTTTTTTATAATTACAATGAGTATTTAGGGACTCTAATTCTGTAGGCCCATTCTTAAACTACCATTGCATTGCTAATACAAGAAATGTTTTCATCAAAAGTTTTAATTACACAAAAATTACTCGAGTCTTGTCGGTACGGAGCCACTGATCTCTACACAGATCAGTGTTATGGTACGTACATTCAAGAGAATTGCATACGATCCTTACAATAATATCAAATTGGCAACGCGCTATTTCTCGTCTGTTTCATGGTAGCTATGACCGTCTATTTTCGAAATATTTTCACCCTAACGAGGTTTTCATTAGTTTTCGCAGTTCATATTTGCAAAATCATATTATTTACATCAGCAAATGTGATTAGCTTTGGGAAATATTCGAATGAATTACATAATTTCTTCGTACGACGGAGACTGAGAAGTGTTGCTTCACTCTCGTCGCACGGTGAGTTTATACACGTGTACGAACGGAGAGTTGGCGGTCTCGTTCACGCGCATTTCTCTTAAATAACTTGTCAATTAAACTTATGTTTTATACGAACGGCAAGGATTCAGTCGCGGGGATAAGCTGATTTGGGATCTGTGTATTTTTATCTTTTTATTAACATTATCTAAATCTTGTACCAGTAATCTATGCAACGGACTGGAACGAAAATCGCGCTCGGCCCACGGTCTATAACTTTTGTCATGATTTTGGAAAAGCTAGCGAGCTGACACAAAATGCACAGCGTGTAGCTAGCGCGCAGTGCGTATACAGGGCGTGTGCTCCACGTATGTCTGGCGTTGGTCTCATATGGCTCCGTTTAGCCTCATTTCACAACGCCCCCTATCGTCAGAGCATGGTCAGATTCAGCAGCCTAACATGTTAGCCTATGGACGTTTTTTTTAAAAAATCGTTAAAAATTAATTTTTTGTTTAAACGAAAAGCACATCCACCCCGACGTACGTTATCATTAGCTCTTTCATTGGAGCCCTCATGTCTCATTGACTTTTGAAAGTTCACCCACCGTAATTTTTCAAAATAGGTTGCAAGCTCGTCATTGCCTATAATACACACGTGAAACAAGTCTAACTTTGGACTCAGTTTACCAAGCGATTTGAAGATTATAGGTCGAGCACACGAAACATAAAAAGCATGAATTATCATAGATCACTTCTGCCTATTTCATTTTGTCCATTGCATCCAATCCCCCACCGTAATTTTTCCATTTAGTAAAAGCAAGCATTTTGCCGAGATTAGCAAAAACATGTATATTCATGAACGGTCAGACAATACAACCTTTTAGTACGTAACGTATAGTGAATGGGAATGTGCGATGATCCGTTCAGGAGGTAGAGGTCAGTGGTTTGTGCTGGCAATTTTCACGCGAGCGAAAATGAGACAATCGGAGCAATATGAGCGCGCTCCGCGCATGTCTGGCGTCCCTTTGACGTCACCTTTGAGCATGCTCAAAAAATCCCGACGCACACAGCGAATGACAACGAATGCAAAGCGTTGGTCCAGCGCGCTCGACGAACGAGTAACGAATGATGACGCACACCTAGCGAACGACAACGCACTGGCCAAAATTGCAGATTTCCAATGCGCTGGCCGTGCGTCCCCCATGCGTACCCTCTGTGTGACCGGACCTTTTAAGGCCTTTTAAGGCCCGGTCACACAGAAGGGACGCATGGGGGACGCACGGCCGGCGCATTGAAAATCAGGAAAAAAGTCGTGAGCCCGACTTTTGTCAGGATTTGGGAGAAGCTAGCGAGCTGACACCGAATGCATAGCGTGTTGATAGCGCGCTGCGCGTATATAGGGCGTGTTCTCCACGTATGTCTGGCGTTTTTCTAGCGCGCTTCGCGCATGTCTGGCGTCTTTTTGGACGTCAAACAAGCGCGGAGCGCGCTTGACCAACGTCAGACATGCGCCGAGCACACGCTGTGCATTCGTTGTGAATTCGCCGGCCGACGTCTGGCGAACGCCTAGCGCACACCTAGCGCATACCTAGCGCGTTTCAAACGCATGTCCAGCGAACATGCAGCGAATATGAGCGTGCTAAACGCGTGCTGAATGTGTCTCTAACGCACCCAACTTTCTTCCTGCGTGTTCCTAGCGTATTCCTGGCGTGTTCCAAGCGTGTACGTAGCGTGTATCCAAAGGGTATTTAAACGGGTTCCGACCCGACTCCTCATCACTTCTCCTCCGACCCTCATGTGATGACAGAGGTTCTTACTGATCTTGTCTAGAATAAACATCTCAGAAGATGGATAGTCCCGACAGGCTGCGCCTACAATACGAAATCGCGGTTCTCCAACATCAGCAGAAACTCATGGAGCTGGCAATTCACCAAGTCCATGTCATCAGGAGAAGGATAAAGAGAAGAAGTCAACGGAGATTCTGGGTTCGACCGTGGATCGGTAGGCGACGACAGTTCGGCCTGTATGATCAGCTTCTTGTGGAACTCCGTAACGAAGACCAGGCAGCCTTCAAGAATTTCATGCGGGTGCCCCAGATATTTTCGACGAACTGCTAACCAGGGTGGGCCCGAGAATCACCAAGCAGAATACAAACTACAGAGATGCCCTTGATCCGGGCCTGAAGCTTGCCCTCACTCTTCGGCATCTTGCCTCTGGAACCAAGTATTGTTCTATGGGTGGAGAGTGCCTCACAACACCATATCCCTTCTCATCCCAGAAGTGTGCCAAGCCATCATCAAAGAGTACAGGAATGAGATGATGAATTGTCCCACCCCTCCTGAGGAATGGCGTGCCATATCTGACAAGTTCATGGAGAAGTGGAACTTCCCCCATACCTGTGGTGCACTTGATGGAAAGCACGTCAACTGCAAGTGTTCTCCAAACAGTGGTTCCCTGTACTACGACTATAAAGGTTTTTACTCCGTTGTCCTCATGGCTCTCGTTGATGCTGATTATCGATTCATCTGGGCAGACATCGATGGTATTGGATCAGCATCAGACGGTCAGATCTACAATGCCTCTGAGCTGAAGGCATGCGTTGAAGGTGGTAGTCTAGGGTTCCCTGATCCCGATCCTCTTTCCAACGACAACAAGCATGCCTACTACGTTTTCGTTGGCGATGATGCCTTTGCTCTACGACCCACCATGATGAAGCCGTATACAGCCTCCGGGGTTTGACGAGACCGGAGCGCATCTACATCTACCTGCTTTCCTGAGCCAAGAGGGTCGTCGAAAATGCCTTCGGCATCCTGGCCAACCGATTCCAAGTTCTCCTGAGCACGATGCAGCAGCAGCCCTAGACCGTCAAGCTCATTGTCCCAGCATGCATGATCCTCCACAATCTGATGAGGACCCGGTATCCAGGAATGCAAAACCAGCAGCTTGACCGTGCCGAGAACCTGGTCGCGACTACGTCCCAGGAGCGTGGAGATCTGGCTTTAACATGCAGGACACCCAAGTAGTCTCTGGTAACAATACCTCCAGCAAGGAAGGAAAAAATCAGAGGAACCTCATCAAGCACTGGGCCAACTCCGAAGCCGGTTCAGTTCCATGGCAAGACAGGATGATCTAGATCCCCCCCCCCCCACCATCGCAGTTCGGAAGGATATGAAAGGATACAGAGACTGATTGAATGATATATTTGTAATAAATAGAGTAAATATAAATGTCCTTTGAAAATTAACCACTAGTTGTTGTTGTTGTTGTTGTTTAGTATTATCGGCGTTTCATTCTTTTTTTAGAATATTTACGCCTTTCAATTTTTTTAAATATTTTTTAAAAACTATTTTACTAGTTGTAAATTCGTACTCTTCTAAAATCATAGTACTGTGTTGAATTCATTTAAAGGGATAGTTAAGTTTGGGTAAAGAGGGTACTGCACGAAACAAGTCAAAAACAAAATGTTGCAAAATGCATACAATTTGATTATTTTCTTATCTCAACAACATGAATAGTAAATTCTCCTTTTATTTGGAGGATCGATATAATGTTTTAAGTCAAGGCGGTCATGCGGGAATGTCATTGGTTCATTCTCCTTTTCCCCAAATGAAAATTTGCAACATTTCGATTTTGACTTAGCCCCTTATTTAGGTATTATGCACAATTCATTATGACACAATCCTTACAAATAGGGCATCATAAACACGCTTTCCGGTGATAACAAATTCATGTAGGGTAATAATGAAGATTGAAGAGAGATATGAGCGCGAGATAAAGAGAGAGATGAAAGCAGGGAAAAATTGTGAGGGGATTATAAACATTGTCTTCATCATTATGTGCATATACAATACTATCAACCCCCTCTCTCTCTCTCTTTCTCTCTCTCTCTTTCTCTTTCTTTTTTTCTCTCTATATCTTTCTTTCTCCCTCTTCTTCTTTCTTTCTCTTTCTCTCTCTCTCTCTCTTCATAACATGTTAAATAAGCTAACAAAAATACATTGTTTAAAGTTCAAACAATTTTTTTTATTAAATAACCAACACGATATTTTTTCTAAAAACTTGTTTTAGTTTTTTCTTTATAACCATGTAGAATGGGCAACTACAAACTTATTGTTTAAAAGTAATGTTAACTCTTGATAACTTGTTTTACAACTACACATTCCGTATACATGTAAAATGGGTATAAACAAAACACATCGTTTTAAAATTAAACACATGACATAACCAACCTTCCTTTTTTACAACTGTTTACAACTTACTTTTCAATTGCACAATCCATATGCATTTAAAAATGGGAAACACAAAACAAATTGTCTTAAAGTTAAACAAAATTAAGCAACCTTCATTTTTAATAACGTGGAGTCAATGAACATGTACAAATAGCCGTTTTTAATCCTTGATTTGTAAAATAGCAATTTCAATTGCTTTTGTAACCCCTGACCAGCAGATTGTATCCTCCTGTCTCCCCTCTTCACTTTCCTAAAGCTGCTTGTATGTATGATGACATATCTATGTATTATCTGATTGTTATATTCATTGTATGTTTTACGATTGATCAAATAAATAATAATACTACTAATAATGATATTTGTCCATTGTATTCTTGTATGTATTTGAATTTGTATACGGAATTTAAAACCAAACGTACCTCTGTCGTTCGCGCGCTGGCTGTGCGTTGAGAACGCGGTGCATACGTGGACCATTCGTCCAGCGCGCTTGCAACACGCTGTGCATTCGTGGAAGTTTTTAACATGTGCGCTCTGTATACGGTCTGTATGCGTACTGCACGCGCCCTGTATGCGCCCAGCGCGCTAGCAACACGCTACGCACTTGGTGTCAGCTCGCTGTAGCTTCGACAAAACTTGGGCGCACGACAACGCAATTTCCAATGCGCTGGCCGTGCGTCCCCCATGCGTCCCCGCTGTATGACCGGGCCTTAATGTAGGAAGGGGCACCTTTAAGGCCCAGTCACACAGAGGGGACGCATGGAGGACGCACGCCCAGCGCATTGGAAATTTGCAATTTGGGCCAGTGCGTTGTCGTTTGCTAGGCGTGCGTCATCATGCGTTACTCGTTCGTCGAGCGCGCTGGGCCAACGCTGGGCCAGCGCTATGCATTCGTTGTCATTCGCTGTGTGCGTCGTTTTTTTTTTTTCATGCTCAAAAGTGTGCGCGGAGCTCGACGCATGGATGTACACGCCAAAGGCACGCCAGACATGCGTGGAGCGCGCTAGACCAGCGCCAGACATACGCGGGACACACGCCCTGTATACGCACAGCGCGCTAGCTACACGCTGTGCATTTTTGTCAGCTCGCTAGCTTTTCCAAAATCATGACAAAAGTTAGGCACACGGCCTTTTCCGATTTCCAATGCGCGGGTCGTGCGTCGTAGAACGCGGTGCATGCGTTGACCATTCGTCCAGCGCGCTAGCAACACGCTGTACATTCGTGGAAGTTGTTATCATGTGCGCTCTGTGTACGGTCTGTATGCGCACTGTATGCGCCCTGTATGCGCTCAGCGCGCTAGCAACACGCTATGCATTTGGTGTCAGCTCGCTGCAGCTTCGACAAAAGTTGGGCGCACGACAACGCACTGGCCAAAATTGCAAATTTCCCATGCGCTGGCCGTGCGTTCCCCATGCGTCTTCTCTGTGTGACCGGGCCTTAAAGGGAGGCTTTACTACTGCAGCTAGAAGGGATTAGACCACCCAGAGAGCCATCGAGGTCACTGTGACAGGTGGCTATATCATTAACTCAGCTCTCATTTAACATAAGAAAAAGAGGATCATGGGGGACCAACAGGCACCGATTTGGGAAGTTTTCTATATAGAGGGAGCAAGTAGCTACAAGTAGGACAGTGTGCCTTTAACATCAGCAATGTACCTTTGTTAGTTCGCATCATGTAATAAAATACAAACTACATACTCATTGATCTCAAATCCTTCAAATGTTTCAAATGTCATTGCAACACATATTGTTTTGCTACCAGTTTGGTGTTCATAGTCATTAGCACACATGCAGCTGAAGCTACATGGCATGTTCATACAAACAAGTGTTGTATCATCACGTGAGCTTGGACAAGGCACTAATCATTTTTTGCTCAGAAATTCAATCACAACACAATTATTCAGCAAGAAAAATCTATAAAAAATATATTCATTTATAATGTAAGCAAGCATTCCTTCATCCAACACAAGAAGCCATCAAATTATCCAGGAAATAGAAAATCATTTTATTTGATCAATGACCTGCTTAAATCAATATGACCGTTGATACTAAAGAAATATTAAAGAAAAATATGATAAGATCAAGATATCAAAAAGTTAGTCATGATTGAGTTGAACAGGTGAACAATACGAATGAATTACATATATAGATATTCTGTACATGTACAAATTGTATGTAATTCCTTTAAACAATATTGAATGGATAATTTGCACCCAAACCCCTTGAACCGCAATTTTACAATTACTGGTTTATACCTTTAAGTTTTCTCATGAAAAGAAGAGACTGTATATATAACTTTGACTAAAGTTGCATTTGATTTTGAATAAGAATATTATCCCCAAAGAATAAAGTTTTGGAATAAAAATGATAGTCAGCAGGCTTTTTCTTCATAAAATGTATTTTAATTTCAAATTAATAATCCTATTTGCATAGTGCATGTAAACGTGAAGCAATTGTAAGCTGTTTTTGAAAAAAAATTGCGATGAACTTACCTAGTGGTCCCATTGCTAATTGATTTAAGTGATGTAAAGAGAAAATAGAGAGAGAGAGAAAGGGGAGGAACAGCTGAGAAAAATGATCATAGAGCTTTTGCTTAATTTTTTTAATTACAGTTGGTGCTATATTAACATGTTTTTTATTTGAAGTCATTGGACAACTTTCGGAAGTATATCTTTTTTTTAGATTAGTAAACCGATCTCAATGAAATTCTAATGAAAAGTTATATTATTATGCAACTAATAGGACATTTATTGTACCATATTTTACCCTGTTATCAAACAGATTAATAGGCAAAAATATTAATCAGCCGACCTTCTTTCTTATGACAAAGGCATTTGAAAATTTAAAGAATTTTACAATTTTTCTCAGATTTTTCTTCTTCTTTATATCCATGACCTATTTCATAATTCCCTATAAACTCTCACACCCGCTCATAAATATGGATAAACTCCTTTATCAACTACCAGAAAGAGGAAATTAATCTTTTCCATAATGATGAGTTTAGAAGAAAAAATTGTGTTTAATCCATTAGCACAGAAAGATATCTATAATTTTCTCATTCTTTATCAGATTAAAAAAAATTCCACTCAATAACATGTGTTTTTCTCATTTTCTACCTTGATGTAATCAAACTTGGTGCCAGGATAGACTTCTCTTTAGAAGGTCAAAGTGCATTTTGCACATAAATCTATGGCCTTGATCATTTTTTTTCAATTCTAGATTTCGAACACTTTGCAAACTAGTAATTTGCTATAATATCTTATTTCATTATTATAGAAATGTGAATTAAAGCTGTTCACCGTGTTAGCACACTAATAATAAATACCTACATTTCCTACAGATTAAATTGAATTTTGTCTACTATTATATTTCACTAAAATTAAGCAATTTCATCTCTCTAGAATAAAAACTGTGGTTATGATAAACAATTAACTCACTTGTTTCTCCATTTGTTGCTCCAAACAGAAAACCTACATATTGGGAAAGAGAGAATAAATTAAATTATTTTGATCCATTTGACCCTTTCACACAATAAAATAATAAAGTACCATCTCCATTAATTGTATCGTAAATGTTCAAGAGTCTAATTCTATTCACCGGGCTGTGCTGACAAGTGCTCCATGGTAATTTCACAACTTTAAACTACTTAACTTCAACTCTGGACCAAACATTATACCTAACCGTAGCCTTTACCCTAAATATAACCTAAACCTCAATTACAATTACTTCATGACAAAATACAGACTGAAGCAATTATCACTGGAGCAAATATTGGATCACTGCAATTTCGATGCAGAGCTTTGAGGTGCACGAGTACATATACCTAATACATGATGTCCCTGATAAACAAAACCAAAGTTTTTGGGTAAATTACTCTATAATCAAAACATTATAATTTAATTAATGTGTATATCTTGATAAATTATGCATGGGCGCTGTCAGACAGTCTAAAGTGTAATTGTCAGTGGGCCTTTTGTCCAAAATAAGCAGATGGCTGTTACATTTGGTTCATTATGGTTTTGGAAAAAAACAAAATTGAAATGATCAAGTACTTATTATATAAACATGAATATAATTTTGATGTTCTCATATTAAAAATGCCAGGGTGATTTTCAAGATAGATGGATCAAGCATGACCAAGCAGACAGTACAATTGGCAATCGTTATTTTCCTTGAGGAAACGAAATTAATTAGTAATTTACCGATAATCAGGTGTCCTTTTTTGGGGGACACACTTAACTGTAAATACTAGATTAGGAATAACAAACCTGTCAATATCAGCACCGAACACAGACATCTTTTTCCTCTCGAAACCATCTTGATGATCTTCTATCTTGCACTCCTGAAGAAGAAGACAAAACAACTATGCATAAATATTCAATTTCAGGTTTTCATCTCCCACACTCCAATAAAAAGTCTCAGATGACAGTTCAGCAAAACATTATTAACCTGGCGTACAATTAATATAACTTAACGTAATAAACACTAAAGCAATCTATGTGGTAGATTTTTTAACAACATAGAAAGATGGTCATGAAATGTAGTCTGCGTAGCATCAAATTAAAAGATCTGTTAGAGGACACTTTTCATCAGGGTATCAAAATATGTTTGTATTTTTTAATTAGAAATCTTATAATCAAATGATGTTTAAACACTGACTGGTTTTATACATTGTACATGTAGTTTACCCTACTCATAATATGTGTATATCATACACTTGTACATACAAATTAGTCCAGTACACATTTTGAACAATATTAATTTGTATACTGGGTTTCGATTGATCAATACTTGAACACACATGTAGATGTACATGTAATGTCAACATGTACAGCTTACTATCAAAGCAAGATACGAACCGGGAAATTGGAATTTCTTAAATTCATTGGACCTGTATACCATACAGATAATCTGCGTAGTACTATTGAATTCCCTCCTGTAGTATTACCCAACTTTGGTAGCTTCTAATAAATAAATTATGACCTGTGTGACCTTGAATCTTATTTGTGCTGCTAAGGACGACTGAACAGCAGGCTCTTATACAAAGCTTGGGCTGAAGCAATGAATGGGGGCCAAAAGCCATTATGTATGTGTTATCTCATACTAAAACAAGTTTTCCTTTATATGCATTGACTGTTAGGCAGAAAAGTGTTTACATCAACTAAAACTCAAAGAAATACTTAGTAAAAGCAACATTTATGATTTTCTCTTCGTCGTTATGACGGTTACAATCTTGCACTTGTTTGAGGTTACCTTATCATTGAGTGACAATGATGGACAGAGTTCATCAGGAATGTTAGATTTTTTATGAAAGTGTGTTGTCAATTTATTTGAAACTTATCATCTGAATTGTTCTTTCTTGCATTTTTGTTTAGTAACTTTTGAGTTTGCAATCGTCATTCGAGATAAACACCCTATGCTCCTTATGCGTGTGAAATGGCACAGTGGACAAGTAAGCAGAGAGAGCTTTATCAAGTTGGACAAGAAGTTATTAGGCTGTTTAAAATAATTAAAGTTATCCTGTCGATTGAAACAAGGTTATGTGAAAGCCTAGTAACATTGTATAATTGTAAACAATGTAGTACTGAAGCATTTGTAACTCTTAAAAGGATTAAAGACCAAAGAAGCACATGCATGTGACCTGACCTACATTGTTCTCTAAAGCCCAAACTTGAAACAAGGCGATTTTGACAACACTTTTTAAATACCCTGGTGCTCATATCATACAACCGTGACAGTGATATTATGAAAAGGGTATTATTGGACGGAAAATAAGTTATCCTTCATCATAAAAGCAATTTCAAAGCCATATTGGTTATGACTTTTCAATTAGGAGCTACCACAGGTCGGTAAACTTTTTATTGATATGCCTATAATCAAGCGACAACTACCAGTCTGCTCAACAACTTTACAACTTTGCCAAGTTTATATTTCAACTGCAGTACATGTACATGAAGATGTAATTTTCAAATTCCCTAATGGTCCACACCATTCTAAAAGGTTCATGCTATGCTTTACTTTCCCATGAGGTAAAGTTAAAATAAAGAAAACAAGTTTTAATGTTTAACACAATGTTTTATTAATATAAAGCAGATTTCTGTTTGTATGTACTTTTTATAAACTTATGTAAAATCCTTTAGAAGATGATGTTAGTGGCCTTTTTTCTATACAAGTGTGCACTTCTTTATATAACTACAAGTACGGTTTAACGACAGGATGCATTTCTTTTAAAACATTTTCGTTTGTTGCTGGTCTATACAAAATGAGCAAGATCTCAATGTATTTCCTATGAAGAAGATGTACAAGTCTGAACTCTTTACCGGTTGAGTAACAACTGGAAACAAAAGTATAATGTCTACATGCATGTAAAGTGTACACAAATATACTCCAAACAATGTGGTAGTACAGGCTTTCCTTCAATGACAAAAAAGAGTTAACAATGACTTGACAATTAGTATAAAAGCTTACATACACTTTTTAAAGCAATCACAAAATGTTAGAATTTAAAATGACAGGTTTCCCTTTAAAATCGGTCTCTCACATTCTATGAAAATTACCATTTCAATAGATTGAATTGCATAGACCGATGATGAATGCATATGAACCATATCGAGCACGCGAACTCGATGTACTTGGTGTAAGCCATAAATGTGTGTAAACGAAAAATTAACCATATTATTATTGTAACACAACCGGTTTGAGGAAGTAGGCGCTTTTTGATGTCATAAGGATATCTAACATGAAGGTGAAATGCATTGAAATACATGATTATGTTGGAGTTGGCTTAAGAAATAGCCCGGAAAATCGGCATGTCTTATTGAAAGAGTAACTTTGCACCGTTAACTTTGTAAAAATTAGGCAAATTACACATCTGTGTCCTAGTACAGCATGTAACAATGTTGGGATATTTTTGTGGATATTTCGTAATTATGTTCACCATTTATTACAAATTGAGCAATAAATCACCCAACTGTAGTAATGCTGTAAAATCTAACTACAAAATACATGTACATGTATACATGTACATCTAGTCTATGTCTTTTCTTGTAATCAAAAAATAAAATCCCATTAATTGTGACCACTGTATACATTTAAAAGTTTTGTTCTGGCAGCAGATATATGAACCAAACAATATTTTTTCATTAATGAGGTACATCCTCAGAAACGTGGTCTTAATACAAGACTTGATGGTTACATGAATCTAATATCGAAGTGCCCCAAATATTGGATTTTTAAAAAAACATTTTATTGTTGTTAATAATTCAACTTTTCAGTGTGATTTATTTGTGGGAGTGGAAATACAAAGTGGATCACAATAATTCTCATGCCTGTGCCATGTTCAATAAGACTGGGATTTTCATCTTACTTTTCGCAAAAGTGGGAGGAGCTCTTTCTTGATATGGAAGTATTATGTTTCTTTACATAAAATGCTACTCTAGAAATCATAACATTTATATTTCAAGTTTTTATTAAATAACAAGGTACACGCTACGTGAAATGTTAGTCTGGGATACATAATAGAATATTTACAGCTCACAAAAATAGAGCATCTATTTAGAGGCAACTTAGGTTTTTCAATGGGGGTGAACTTTGTATCACGACACACTTTAACAGAAATGATGCCTACATTGAACAACTACATGTGTACACTCTAATACACGACAGATCAGTTCCTCATTTTACAGGTACAAGTTGTTTGCATAATATCAGGCTTGATGGCCAATCTACAGCGCATGCAGCACTGTACAGTATAATGTCTCAAGCACCTGTGGTCTACATGTAGAAATATTTCAAAGAGAGGGTTATGATGTGAGGATATTCAAATCTAATATTATATAACCCTTTATTTTAATGTCCCTTTTCCCTTTCAAAGTGTGAATATTTGGTACCAAAAAATCCTTTACGTACACAATGATATAGCAACAAATATACTTGTATTTCATTCTACGCTCACTCACAAAACCATAATTCTTCCGAAAAATATGGACGAGAAACTTCTGCTTTGATACCTCCTACAAAACTGTATACATTGTTTAAAATAAACTGTAAAATTATGTTTACATGCTTTCTTTTCTTGAATTACTTTAAACATTTAGTTAAAGTATGCCCACAATAATTTATGAAATGTTGTGACATTTGCGCTAGGAGTGTCAAATTTGACAGACATAGCACATTACAAATGCTCATTATTAATGTAGATAACAAATGTACATGTCAACTGACTGTTCAGAGACAAAAAGGCATTACGTATGTGTTGAAGTACAGTTGGTATGTGGTCAAAAGAGAAGAAAATCAAGTGCTTTTGAAATATAATACCTTGCCCCGATCTGATGACAATCGGCCTCTTCTATATGACTTCTATCAAGCGTTGTGATCTGGTGAAGGATAACCTTGACCTGGAAATGATAAAGAAGAAAAATAACCATGGAAACAAATATATGTAGGTATAGCATTCAGTGATTACATTCATACATTTCACTTATGGTTTCTCTAAGCTCTGAAAACCCTCTTTGTCAGATTCCATTGATTCTAAATTAATAACGTGCATGTGTACTCACAATCTTATAAACTGCTGCAAAGTATTTCTACTTCTACTTGGAGTAACACCAATAAAATATAACCGGCTTGATTGTATCTTGCATTTACGATCTCTCCCTTCCCATACCTGCTGCAAGCCGAGGATGGCGTGATCCACACATCGCTAGGCCCAGTCTGAAATTTTGCCGGGGGTATAACAAATTCATGTATTTCGCCATCTACGGCTTGCAGCAAGTACAAGGAGATCGTGTTGATGGAGATTGTTGAAATTAAAGCTGCTAGACTCTAGACTTAAATATGTGGGAACTCATCTATATGAACGTGTACTTGCATAACCATAAGATGAAGAGGATCAGTTTGCTTTTCCTTATCATTCTGACCCGTGATATAACTGCACAGTTAACAGTACATACATCATCCATATATTACATGTATATACACACACTTAACAACCAAATTAGTAATACTCTTATGAGGTTTTGTTCCTGATTTATATTTCTTGAGAATATGGCATATTAAAGTAAGTATCAAATTGGCAACGGGTGCGGAAGGGATGATTTCGGACACATTTTAGGTTTTGTTTAACTGCCTTTCCACGCAGGGGCATTGGTTCGGGTTAAGACGAAGTGATATTAATATCATATTGTACATTATCACTTAGCCGTTAATGCTAATAATGAAAAGGAACGAGAGATCTATGTGCGGCTAGTGTACAACATGTTAAAGGTTTTATTTCAACATTAACTGCATATGAAAAGTATTTACAACGTAACGCATATACAATATAACAAAACATATACATATATTCAATGGATAGGTGGTATCAGAACAATAAAAACGATTTTATGCACGTCATTTCATTAAATAAAAAGGATACTAACTAAATCTACAGTAATGAGGAGGAAACTTTATAAGTATTATGCTTGTGCCCTATTTCAATTTCAATTTCATTTTTTTTCAATTTCATTTATTACCACAGATTCATAAAAGACAGTATAAATTACAATCAAATATAAAAGCATTACAACAAAAGATGAACCTGCAGAGGTGGTGATCAAAAACCACAGAGGTTTATCGGGGATCATCCCCTGCTTAAAATTACAATATAAAAATACAATAGTTTTTTTAATTAAACAATAACACATACAAAAGCATAAATAGATATTACATGCAAATCTATGCGTGGGGTGAGCAGTAGTGGGTTGGTGGTACCAAGAAATACAATATAAAGAGGAAATGAATGATATACAGGAAAGAAATATTGAGAACAATAGAAAGAAACACCGTACAAACTATATCTTAAGAGAACCCTAGAGAAGCGTAAGTACATGAAAATCCAAAACGCCAAAATTGGTCCTTTTCTCTGCGTGTGTGTGTGTCGTAAGTGCTCAAGTAATGCATGTGTGTGCGCGCGCTCTACGCGTACAATTATGTTAAAGCACTGATACTGTGTGTTTGGGAGTGGGGAAGGGGTAATGAAGAAGGGCGTGGTCAATATGATAGGTATTCGTGGCGCCGCACAGGTGGCATAATGGATCTGCATCTCAATAGCGCATAACAACTTGACCGAATGAAATTGACATCTGCTGATTGTGTGACAGAATCACTCGTAAACATAGAAATTTAAGTTAAAGTTTATATCTTTTGCAAAGACGGTTTTAGTTCCGATCGATAGAGGGCCAAAATCTGTTTCAAAATGTGTGAAGGCTTAAAGTTTATTTTAACTGATGATTGTACTAACTCGCTGGTCTAAATAGCTCAGCGCAGACATGCCTCTATATCTAGACCAAATTATGAATTTTGCTGTCAATTTTTGAGTATGAGTCACCACATGACACCCGCTATCTGTGACATAAACTATACCTTTGCATGGGCGTTGAGAAGGGATACTCATAGTTCGATTAGTATACAGTAATTCTGGAAATATGTGATTATTATGTTTGATGTGACAAATGTCATATTTTCATTTTCAAATATTTGTGTCAGAATTAATATAGCACCTTTTCAGATTGCTGTAATGTTGTTGTTTGATACCGCAGGCCTCACATCTCATTTTATTGGGACATATTATACAAACTTTGCCTACTATGCTATGCTATAAAGAGGAAATGCCTTGTCTTACTCTTTTTCATGAAATGGTTGTGACAATATTGTTAGTTCGTGATAGATAACTATGATATCTTTTGCACATTTTATTCATCAAGAGACCAAGGTCATAGAGATTGATCTATAATGTTATGAAAAGATATAAATTAATCCATCAAGAATAAATCAAATTCTCAAAATTAATTTTTCGGGCCTTATAGGCAAGATCAATACCTCAGTCACACCGCCGACTCGACTCCATATCGATTTCAAACCAACCGACTGGCCCAAACGGTATAGCGTAACATTTTGTAGCTTTTGTTCGGTTTGGTGTCAGTTTTGTCAGCTTAACTGGGGCATATCTCTGACGAATAAACATCAATGCCCGTGTCACAGTTGAGCGATTTGAATTAATCGCTGAAGTTCCTTTTAGGGAAGGCCTAACAAAGGAAGAAAAGAATAAGTAAGTTCCCCTCCTAGTTTTCAAATTGTATGCGATATCATACTTATTATGTTGACATCATTACCAAATTTAGTTTTGGCGACAATATATCGAAAGAGAATATTTTCTTAGGTTATGCTTGATTAACTGTTATAAAAGCGACATCATATTTATTGTCTGAATTGGTTGATAGAGTTCGAATTAAAATGAGTCAGAAAACGGAACAAAGTGTGGGAATATTCGGCGTCAAAATTCAATCAATCATTACACCAGAGTTGGCTTTGTGTCATAGTGCCCTCACTCGTCATAATTTTAACCATAATGCAAAACAAAAATACATTTTGTGATTTTACATACAATTCCTGTGAAACTTCAATGGGGAATAGTAAATAATCGGATACCAAATGGATGGTTCACTCCGCAAATTCGACATAGTTTGTAAAGGGTATAGGCCATATTCAGGTATCAGATACATGACGAAAAAGTCTGGTTGTCTCTTTCCCTCGACTCTCTGCATGCTGTCTCTAGTTGTTATAATTCCATCCGTTTTCCTCCCTTTTCCCCCTTTCTCCCTTTCTGTTTCTCTTAAACCTTATCACCCCTCCTTTCTCCTTCTCATTATCTCTCTCTCTCACCCTCCATCTCTTCAAACTCTTTCTAAAATTATATTTCCCCCTGTTCTTCTCTCTCTTTCCTCTTTCTCTCAACCCTCCCCCTCTCTCTCTCTCTCTTTTGCCCCTCCTCTCTCTACCTTCTTTTCTTTACACTCTTTTAAAGTTTTTTTTCCTCCATGTTCTTCACTTTATCTCTCCACCCTCTCTCTTCTCCTTTCTCTCTATACCTCCTTTTCTTTCTCATTCACTCTCTCCCTCTCTACCTCCTTTTAATCTGTAAAATTCTTTCTAAGATAATATACTTCCCCTTTTCACTCTCTCTCTCTCTCTCTCTTTCTCATTCTCCCCTCCTTTTTCTCTCTTAATAAGGCCCAATATTTTTTCTTTGACATACAGAGGTTAAGTGAAATTATAAATTCAAAAGATTTCCAAATCATCTTACCCTCCCATTCCCTCGTCTACTGACACGAAATCTTAATCGATGTGAAAACATATCCGGGCGCCTAATAATCTCTAGATCAAAAAAACTATTGTGTATTCGTCACCTTAAGTTATGTATTTTGGGTAGCAGTAATTCTTGTTTCATTAATTACATGTCGAATTTGATCACGTGTCACTAGATACATACAACAGAAGAACAAAAGAAAACGTAAAAACATATTCTTCAGAGCATGTAGTATCTTCGTTTTAATTCTGAGTATAATTCTAGCCCGAACACCAAACTAACAATGTCAAAATCGAAAAGTTCCATGAATGAGTATATCTATCCCTTATTCCCCTAACCGACGGCTACAATAAAAACAAAAATTAAAAAGCTGAATGTAAAGCATCAGAACAAGTTGTGCGACATTATAATCTTGATTACTATTGAATCTAAAAAATGGTTCCTCACACTTGAGTATCAAGTCTGACAGGCATGAGCGCTATACAAAAAAATCCACTATTAATATTACAATCATCACCACTATTATTGTTATCATTGTTATCATTATGGTTGTTATTATTACTATTATGAATATTATCATCTGTATCATCATCATCATCATTATAGTAATTATTTTCCAATTTGTTACACAAAAACTTGTTATGTATATTTTATGTTTTAGTGTTGTATGTTATGTAATATGACTTCATTGTATAGTTTATGTTGTCCTGTACTTGTTCTTTGAATTAAAACCTGTAACCTGTACTTTTGTTTGTGTTTCCCTTTGTGTTTGAAAAATATATGAATATATACATGTCAATTGTAACAAACAGCAATTATTCGATATCACCCACCTAAAAATAGAAATCCCGTCATTTTATTTGCTCATCCATCAACACATTTAAAACCAATTTAAAGACAAAAGAGAGTATGAAATCATGACGAATCACAATATAGAATCATTAAAAGAGATTGTTTTAAGTACATATATGCATATATCACTTGAATATAAATTGCCCTCTTAAACCTTTCAGTTTGAAATTCAATCATAGACCAAAACTGTAGTTACTACAAAAGGAAATAAAAATATGTCTACGTATATATGCTCAATCTCAGGAGTTTTCAACAATTACAGGAATGTGGCACCATTCCTTACGACCATTTCATTCAATAATCTCTCGATGAAAATAAAGGATCAACAACCCTAGGTATTAATATACAAAAAGAAAGCGACTTAGCGCTAAAAGGAGGGATTATTTATAAAAGAGTAACTTCGTCATTAGAGAAAACTAAAGCAAGCCATGCGCTTATTATTCGTTCAATTTCATAACCACAAATAAACTTACTCCTAACAGGATATCCATTAGTCACTCATGGTCCAGGCATGAAGATAATTATTTCAGCATCCAGTATCAGTAAAACCAAGGAGCTTGTTTTATCATATAACGGTTTCGTTTAATGAAATGATACAAAAGAAAGGGACTGTAATGACTTGTCTCGTTCATATTGGTTATTAAATGAAATACCCTCTAGTTGGAATATTCCATTAAACACGTCTTTGAAGTATTACAACAAAAGGCTACCGTGATTTTGTTTTTGAGAATTATGTTTCCAATCAACGGGTTTAATGGGACTCCAGCATTTTAGATACTTTCACTAAATCTTTTACGCAAACAAAATAAGGATTTCATAAGGTAATTCTCTTTGTTATGATAATCTCCATGACTGTCTTCAATAAATATTTCAAGTGTATTTTTTTTTATGCAATTCGATTTTGTAAAATCCATTTGATTGACATTCTATATGATACAAACTTCATAGGCTGGATCCACATCTTCCTTACCGTCAAAGGACTTCGTTGTATCACTGCCCTTCTCGATCTTGGAGAAATCAAGGTCAGTATATTCCTTACCGGAGGACGTCGGCTTCGTCGGATCACCGTCCTTCTTGCCCTGAGAGAAATCAAGGTCAGTATATTCCTTATTATCATCGAAGGACGGATTTTCATAATCATGGTCGTTTTCCGACGTCGACTTCGTCTTGGTCAAGGAGATTCCCTGACTCGTTCCTTGG
The DNA here is from genome assembly GCA_035222895.1 of Strongylocentrotus droebachiensis. Lineage (NCBI taxonomy): Eukaryota > Metazoa > Echinodermata > Echinoidea > Camarodonta > Strongylocentrotidae > Strongylocentrotus > Strongylocentrotus droebachiensis. The sequence continues at coordinate 27,554 of JAVYIG010009586.1, read as the reverse complement.
TTCGCACGGGTGCTCGTTCTCGACGAGTCCTGCCCGCAACCGCACACCTTGGCCCAGTACGCGCGCACCACTGGGTTTCTCGCGCAGTAGAGGATGAAGATGAAGAAGCCTTGGAGAGAGTTGAAGACAATGAAGAGAGTTTGGGTGACCTGACTTGTGGTGTCAATCAGGGTCAGGTAGCCCGTGACCCAGGTCAAGCCAAGCAGGAGGAGGACACTGACCGCGTTTTTGATGCGCTCGATAGACGCCTTGCGGTTGTTCCCAGCCGCGTCGCTATTAGAGGCGACGTTGGCCGACTTGATCAAGCGGCGAACGACCAAGCTGAAGATGACGATGTTGGCAAGGAGGATGATCGCTATTGGGATGAGGAGTCCACCGACCGATGGCCACTTCTGAAGAAAACAGCTGGATAATAAACAAGATTGAAATTGAAATTTACACCTATCTCCTTAAGAAAATTGTAAATCATACATTAATCCTTAATATAATTATTGTAAATGTGTTCTTACGTTCATTGTTCAAATGTATGCAATAACTCTATTCCGTCGTCAATAACTAAGAAATAAAAGTTGATGATATTTTCTGTACAGAGCTAATCGGAGAGGAGCTCGCATGATACGTCACATTTTGCCACTAACGATCACTTCAAAAATGCATAACTTTCCTTTTTAACTGAAATCTGCTTAAACCTTAACTAATATGTTTCTCTCATTGTTCTGCTTTTATCAAAACCAACTCAATATCAGGATGGACTTCCCCTTTAAGTCCGACCCAAGGTATACAGCAGTATATTTTCTTTAATGGCTTTGAGGGGCGCGATTCCAGGATTATGTAAGAGGAGCGGACACGTCCCCGAAGAAGAAAAAAATCCCAATCAAGTCTCGTTCACGTTAAAAAAAAAGAGATGTATAGTGTAATAAGTTTCACATTTCTGTCTCTCATAACACAGAGCTTAGTGAATACGCGCAAGTCCTTTGGTGAGCGCACTTTCCATTCATTCACAGGTTAAAAACAAAACTCGGCGGCTTTTTGTGAGTTGCTTTCTACCGCCATATCTGAAACGGAATTTGTTGTGAACATTATGATTGCAATTTTTCTTTCAGGGGGAGGGAGATAGGGGGTAGGAGGGGGAGGATGTCAATGACCGGTTGTACCCTAATTGTGCCCTTGCATCTTATTACAATAGTAGATCTTATCCATTCATGTTCCTTTTAAGAATGTTTTCGAGTGTTTTCTTAGTGTAGCTTACTAGTCTGTTGCTGCATAGTTTCCTTGAGATGCCAGGCCGGTCAAGAGGACGACTAGACCACTGACTCCTGCCATGGTATCATAATAGAGAAACGTTTAAGAGAGAGAAAGGGGAGAGGGGGATAGAGAGGGCGGACAGGGGTAAATAGGAAAGAGAGAGAGAGAGAAGAAAACAATCATTAGCAAGTTGGGATACAAGTTTCCTCCCTTTTACTGTCTTAAGGACTTAAACCTGAATAAATGGTTGACGACTCCTGAATATCATGACATTTGAGATGGTTTAATTATCTTCATTTGATTAAAGCCCTTCACAATTTCTTGTGTATTACACTTTTAGTTTTTAGAAACTGAATAGACCAATAATTACCCAATTTCGTGAACATTGATGTTGCCATTGTTGTTACTTTCTAACAGGAAAGTAACTCTACTTGTATCTACCATGATACTAAAATATGACAGTATGAACAAATTAAACAAGGGTTTTATGTGGAAAAGTATTCATTGCATCACAACTTATCATCGTTAAATACAGGTTCAAAATATCTGAGAAAAGAAATTTCTAAACATGATATTGCTATTGGACTGGAAAAAACAAAAGGGGGTGTGAAAATAAAAATGGAGGAAAACAAAAGACAGATGGCTCCATTAAAGGAGGGCAAAGGAAGGAGCGATTTCTAAGAATCCTCTTCCAATATATTATACTGAACAGACTTCCCTGAATAAAGGAGTAAAATAAATTATAAAAATAATAACAAAAATAGGCAAATTGCAGAAGAACTGGAAAATGAAGGATACAAACATTGCTACAATGATGTGAGAATCCAGTAATCACTTAGAGGCGGGGCCATAGCGCCCCAAAACACTTCACCCCCTTTCTGATAGGTGCCCCTATGTTATCAAACCGTGCATAGAGAAGGACACTCACCCCACGCCACGATGCCGGCTTTGAGCATGAAACGAGGAATATAAGCATCAAAGACGCGCACGACAATGAGATAGGTGTTGATTCCCTCAACGCCCATCCAGGCCATAGAGGATAGGGTGAAGAAGTGAACGAGAGCGGCGAGGATGCCGCAAGGGACGGGAGTGACTTCGGGGTAGCCGGGATGACGGTCCAATGCGCTCATAATGAGGAAGGTGAGGTATAGACCGAGAAGGGTACCGCAGAGACACATGAAGATCTTCTGCGACTGGTGGACGTGAAGATTTCTGTCAGAATATAAATATTAAACAAATATACAATCAATTGAAAACAAAAGCAAATAAAAAAACACAGAACACATTGTTCTGCAGCAGCAAAACAAGTATATGAATATACGAAATTAGAAACTTGCAGCAAGATCAATTTGAATCACGACAACAATCATTTTATATCTACCGAATGTATGCTTTGTATGTTAACAAATGTATATTTAATTGTCATGCCATTATTTATGTGACTTTAATAAACATATTGGTAACAAATTAATTACAATAAAATACAACTACCAACCGGACAACTGCTCCCAGAGAAAAAACACACCCGAAACTATTACTCTAACTAGGGTATAGTTGTCCGGAATTAACCTAATCAATATCTGGATGTAGTTGTTCTTGAGAATTAGTTACTGTAATTGTTTTGATAGCCCAACAAGTAGTTGTCCTAGATCTTAGATACAAAACATTACATCTCATTGAAGGATTCTCCTCTGACATTATATGACGGTTTACATTGTTGAAATGGTTGAGACCGCGGGTAAAGATGTATGTGAAGAAAAAAAGAAGGAAATAACACAATTTACATAATTTTTCTAAATGCAAAAGAGACCAAATTGCGACTTTATCACCTCATTCGAAATTACTTAAGAACCTTAATCATTCGTTTTGTGTACTTACTTGTTTGAGAGATAGGTGATTAGTATAATGGCTAAACACACAATAGAGATTGCACAACCGATGATGCTAATAATCCGTAACGCCTCAACACGTTCGTAATATATATCCTATACAAAACAAGACAAAAATACATATATGGTAAATGATAGCAATCAACAACAAGAACACCAGCAATAACAACGACACCAATTATAATGATCATGATGATAATAATGGTGATAGTCATGATGATAAGGATGGTCATGATAATCATGATTATGATGATATTAATGGTGAAAATGTTTTGAAAACGCAATAAAAGCACATTGATTTGCTGTATTTACTTTGAGAAGATAATTAGCTTAGTAATTAGCATGTTGAATAATTATTAATACTAGGTCCATATCATCAACATATAATAATCAATTTTAATCTACCAAACGATTTGAAAATGTATCCAATATACGATTCAGAATTCTTTTACAATTCAATCATAATTAATTAAGGTTATCAAAAATTATTCCAGTGCAGCTGATATGGGTGATACCCCAGCAATGCTACTAATAATACTTTTCTCTCAATGAAAACTTCGCAAACCTTCGTTAACATAATACGTTATCCTTACCACGTGTTACTAACAATTGATTAATCCTATTTTGTTTGAAAAAGGAGGTGAACCCTCTCTTTCTTGACTCTCTCTTATACCCCTTTCAAACTGGTCTGATTTAATCGGTATTTTCATCAATGTGACTCCGATAGAAGCACTATGGACATGCTATGGAAGGGGTATTAGTGCAACTTACCATCAATACCGCGAAATTCGACAGATGATTGCAGCTGCATGTAATTTCACTGTTGTCTGATCTTGGCATAATCTGTTCACATCCTCTCGATGACCAATCAAGTGTGTCCTCGAAGTCCCAGAACACACATTCGGGATATTTAAAGCCAGACTACAAGCATAATCATTTGGAATATATAGATATTTATTCAACATAATCGCAAATATTTGCGAGAATTCAATTTAAAGCCAATTTCAATACCTTATTGTATCGCTCAGAATATTTAACATTGTAATGTTGATTGAGAAGGGGGAGTGGCGTCAAAGAGTGAACTCCACCTGTGCTTCGGCCATCATGTGATAATGAGCATGGTAATGAATTTTTGCACATTTTGAAAGGGTGTCAACCTTAGTAAAATTGACTAAGATTGATTTCTAAAATATCTTCGAGATCGTGTAAGATATAGAAATGTATCTATACCTAATACATTATCATAATGTTTCTATTGCTTGCCAATAATTGATGTTACGCCTAATCAAATGTGCTGGTACTTTCGAGTGGTAAGAACAGGGGATCACTTCATGATTTAACCAATACTCTTAGATTCAATCAAAATTTGAAGTGTTTCTATTCCTGAGGAATTGATTTTTAATATGATTTCTAAGGAAGTGTATTTCCAGTCATCTACATTAAATAGAGTAAAGTTTCCAAGATAATACAGATCAGGGGTGGATCCAAGGCTGTCAGATAGTATGGATGATAGAGATAGGGTTAGGGTTATCTCATTGTAGCAAATATGATAAAATAGAAACAAGGAATATCAACAGCCTTTTGCACACCATTTTTCGTTTTGTCTAAACCTAAATAGACAATGTCGCAAGTAAGACAAATCGTGTAAAACTTTTACTTAATCGTTGATTGAAAACCTTGAAAGTTCATCATGTTTCTCTTGGACAGTGTAGTTTTATCAGAAAGATGTGCCCCTCTTTGTATTTCTTACTTGAATAGGTGTGTATTTGAATTCAATGTTCTCCCCTAAAGTCGTCATCTTCTGTCCCCCGAGCGTCACACCAATAACCAGTGAGTTCACGCTCCGGTTGAAGCTGCTCTGCCCGGCGTTTGTCCCTCGAATACTCCGCGAAGGGAACAATGACGGTGTCCTGTAAATGCTGAGGGCCACGCGCACCCGTGACTCGCTCCCTACTCCGTTACTGAGGCCGTACAGGACGGAAGCGGGAATGCTGACACGAGTTCTTGTGAGGACCTCATCCTGGACTAGGCTGTCTCCGTCATTGAGCTTGATGTCAGTCTGGCTTAGATCTGAGGAGTTGCTACTGGCAAATACGGTCAACCCCGATACAAAGTTAGCCGGTTCCACACTCGTCACCTGAAACAAAATAAACCTCATTTAAATGAATCGCTTTATTTTATTTTATTAAAATACATTTTTAAAGTAATTGAAATTTGGTGCCTAGATATTTGTGATGATTATGGATACCATCTATAATTATTTACACTATTCGTTATTTGAATTGTGAACATAATTTCAAGAGAAATATAGCGCCAGACAAATAACAAGAATAACACTCATTATCATCTTCATCAACAAGAACGAAATCAATTACATCATTATCACTATCAACAACAACAATATAATGATAATAAAAGAAAACACCATCATCATCATCTACCAACAACAACAACGACATCATAAACATCATCATCTTCAACAACAATCACATTGATTTATAAAGAGATATAGGCAAAGCTGCAGAAATCCTATGAGTTTCTACACGAATTAATTAATCATCGTGCCCCTGTGACGCCAGTGGACATATTTGCTATCCTCGTAGCGCAAGCTTGGTCGGGGAGAAAAATCTGTGGGCCATGGTTAAAGGTTAGCTGTGTCTTTATACCCTGGCAACCAATCTAGCGCAGCCAGCATTTCAATATTTCACCCTTTTGTATATGAATGTACTGTTTTATCCTAGTTTATGTAATTTTTCAAAATGAATAATTTATAAATAATTAAAAAAAATGAATAACATTTAGAACACTATCAAAATCTCAGGGAATAAAGAAAATGTTTATATAAAACAATTGCATTCCTTTGAGTTTTAGGAATGATTAGAAGTATATTTATACCTGTACAGCTACATTCATCTCCAATGCCGTATAACTTTGTCCATCCGATATGTCGAGATTGTTAAGCTGTTCTTCAAAACTCTCCAAGATTTGAGTGATTGCTCCAGTATTTTCTTCCACCGCGGAAAGCACTTCTTCATCTTTCTCTGCGAAGTTGCTGATGATGGTTGCAGTAAGAGTAGTGATCTGTTGTAATGATACGATAGAAATAAAAATAAAAAATCATTGCATAAAGAAACATTAACTTTCATTTATAGTTGTCATTCATCATCGTTATTTTCCGGCTAGTTTTTGCATTTCATTGCATTTTCCGTTTAATTGGTGAATTCTCTTTTTGCTTATTACGAAACAAAAAACATGGGGCAAACTAAGAAGCGTTTCCTTAATAATATTTTAATAATAATAATAATAATGTTTTTGCTTATATAGCGCTAATACGTCGGAAATGTCCGGTCACCGGATTCTGGCTTGTCCGCTAACAATGTATGCACTTTCTCCATTCCCTGGGGAGCATTCCAACAAGAGCTACTAGGCTCAAATTGCTAAGCATACCACATCAGCTCCTTCAATCGCTCCAAGTTCTCACCAATGGCCGATTTAGAAGGCGTACAAGAAACTGCCCACCTCTCTTTCTCTCTATACACACACACACACACACACACACACCCTCACACACAAACACAAGTACACATATATTTATTTATATACACACACAAATGACACACATAAACACACATATATTTATACATGTACATATATATATATTTATTTACTAAAGGCGTCTTTAGAGGGACGTTAGGAGTGAAAACATGAGTCATTTAGTTGACATTGTCATTAGGAGGACAATTTCGTCGTTTTATTTCTCACAGAATGCCATTTTTTGTATATATATCTCTCTTTATATATTTATATAATTTTATGTGAGGCGTCATTAGAGGGACATTTGGAGTGAAAAGGTGTAACGTAGACATTGTCATTAGGAGGACAATAATTCTACAGACAAGTTTTAGGGTTAGGGTTAAGGTTTAGGGTTAGGGTTAGGGTTAGGATTTTTATGATATCAACGTGATGTACGCGATAGGCTTTTATATTTATATATATATATATATATATATATAGTTGGGGCAGATCTCATTAGGCGTTTTCCTTAGGTTTTTGTGCCCCTTCCATATGTATTTCAAAGTCCAGCATCCACATCTGTTAACCAGTATTTTACAAAATTTTACTTATTTTACTCACCCCCGGATCGCCACTTTGTAGGGCTGTACTGTTGCTGATGATGTTAGCTATGTTGACAATGTTTCCCTCGTCAAGCTCCATGTCTGTGACCACTACCACGACCTCTAGCACTTCTATCACTGTCTCATTTGTTACTCCTTTCTGAAAATAGAATTATAAAAAAAAACATTTCGACAGCTACAGAAATTTTTTAAAAAATACGTTTTTAAAAATACGATAACTTAAAGACACGTTTTTACATGTTGATTCGAAATAAATATCCATCTATATTTCAATTTTTGTTCGCTTCCCTTCCTTATTTTTTGTTCTTATTTCTTTCTTTGTTTCGTCCTTTCTTTGTTTCTTTCATTCTTTGTTCCCTTATTTCCATAATTTTGTTTACCTTTCTTCCTTCCTTCATCAATTCTTTTTTTCTTTCTTTCTGATTGTCATCTTGTATGTTCGCCTCCCGTAACGCATCGTTACATATTACACAAATTATTTGTGTGTGAATATTTTATTCATCATGATGACGTAAATTCGAGATGTGTTTATGATGTGAACCTTATATGATACTATACTGTAAACTTATAATGAATGAGATATTTATGGAAGTAATAACTCATTAAAGCAAATCATATTCGTTATTTGTATGATGTAATCACAGACACATGCACAGCCCAATTGAACATGCCTTCCTATACTTAATTCTCTCCTCATTTTTTCTTCTTCTTTTCTCTGTTCCATTTACTATTTTTGTTCTTTCCTATCAACTGTCTGTTATATAAAATGTAATTTTCATAATAATATCTATAATTTTCTCTCGGTAACTGTGTTAATTTATTATGGGCGTTCCCAACTCAAGCTATGCTTTCCGGGTTTTTGCCTCCTTCCGTATCTGAATTATTTACTGTATACTCTATGTTGAAATAATTGTTACATATATAATGTATATATACATTGTGTTTCATATTGTACTGTTGAGAAGGAAATAAATGTTAATAAATACAAAATACAAATACAAATATGAAATCAAATGTTTTGTTAATTACAAGAGAAATACTTACCTCAATAATTTCGTCGACTACTTCATTTGTTTCCCTTAGCGGCCCACAGTCATTCAAATACATGGTGATATTCCAAGCCAATTCTCCAGTTGTCGTGACTTGTGCACACTCTGCACGTCCAATGGGTGTACCGCCTGTATTCAAAGTTAAACAATTGATATTAAATAGAATACTAGTTCGGTTTATTTACTAAAAGTGTGTCGAGTTTGATACTGAATTTGCATAACAGCAATATAATGTGAGCAGCCGTGATTGTTCATGATTGATCTTTGAATTTATAAAAGAGCAGCATTGCATACTCTTTATAGGTTGAACCAATATTGATAAAAATGTTGGTAGCTTTGGTAATAAAAGATGGAAAAGGATATGTTGTTTGGTTCGTCAGTACTCTCCAAAATTACCACACCCTGCAGTGAATAATGACTCTATTTTATTGTAATTAGGACTTCTAAGTCTACAATAACAACAATTTCAATAAGAGAACAGAGGGAAAGCACTTACTATCACACGACTTCCACCCTAAAACACACGAAGACAAACTCACATTTCATAGTTCGTATCGTAAGTAAAAGTTCATTATTATTTGAAGCAAAAGATCAGCTTGAACGAGATTGAACATGAATATGATCCACCTTAAATTTGTTTTAAAAAAAATATGAGACGTATATCGGAACCAACAGGAGGTGATGAGGAAATAAAAGAAGAAACAAAAACAATAGGAGGAAGAAGAAGAATTCGAAGCAGGAAGTAACAACAACTACAGTGATAATGAAAATGTTAATGATAATAATAATGACTCTGAAAATGATAATAATAATAGTAATAAAAGCTATCATAATAATAATGATAAAGATGATGAAAATAACAACAATAATAATAATAATAATAATAATAATAACAATAATAATAATAATGATGTTAATAATAATAATAATAACAATACCAATAACAAGAAGAGGAGGGGAGGTGGAAGAAGAGGAAGAATAGGAAGAAGAAGAAGAAGAAGAAGAAGAAGAAGAAGAAGGAGAAGAAGAAGAAAACGATCAAAAGAAGAAAAAGGAGAGGGGGGGGGTAGAAGCAAAGGAGAGAAGACAAAGAAAAGAAAGGAATGATAAGAAGAAGTTTCGAGAAGACGGCGACGAAGAAGATCACACCATGGACCTATTCTTAGTGGCCCGAATTCACAAAGGAGGTTTGTGGACAAACCTTGGTTTTCGTACGTCATATGACGCGTTTTACGCGTTTTTTTACAAACCTGGTTTGTAAAGAACAAAAGGAGGTTTGAGCTCAAACCTTGCTTTGTGAATTCGGGCCAGTAGGTCAATGACCACACTTACCCATAGTGGTATAAATTGGGCACGTCTCACTGGAATCCACAACATCACCTTCTCTGCCATCCGGGAAAGAGGCGTTACCGGATATGAGGGGAGAGCATGCTGCACCTATTTCATGTTAGGTTGGTGGAAATAACGAACAAATCGCGTAAGAATCAAACAATAAAATTATTGTAGCATATGTCAATATGTAAATTATTTTATCAATATAATAATAATGTCTTAAGTCTTATCCTTTAAGTAATTTGTGTACAAATCAATTATCGAGATTATTTGCACCATATTTATGCAAATGATTATTATAAATAAGGGGGGGGAATCAAATATTCTGGCTATTCTGAAATAATTTGTTCTAGATTATATACATACATGTATATTCAGAAATTATTTCTTATAGATTTCAACGATCTACACGATATGACAAAGATGAATCTTGCACTGTGCAATACGTAAGAGAATAGCAATTGTCTTTTAACAAAAACCCGTTAAGAACCTAAAATACTCTATATGTAACAGTTAAGTAAAAGGGGGTAAAAACCTGTCAAATTGCATTTTGATAGATGAACAGTGAAGCAGAGGAAAATAAATAATGACAGCAATTAAGGTACACGTAAATAAGTACGAATGACGCAGAGGAGAGAGTGATGAAGGAAGTAATTTGTGTTGTTGAGAAGAGTGCATTGCAAATTATTTGAAGAATGAAATGTAACAAAATAACAATTTAAAAATGGTAAAGTATGACGAGGGGGAAATATGGATGTGATAGACAGAAATGGAGTACAAAAGAGAGTGGACAAAAAATTATGTAGATTAATTGTGTTTTTCAATTTCAATTTACTTTAACGCAGGCTATGAACATCACATCCTGTAGGTAAAGAAAAATATCTAGTTAAAGAACATAGAAGTAGAAAAAGAATTTATTAATGTTTGGAGGTAAATAAGTACTCAGTGAATTTCAAAACAATCATGGAAAAACAAAGAACTGATTAATATAAGAAGGACATTTAAAATGTGAAAATGTAGTTGTGAGCGAATAACAAAACTGAAGCATTTACTGCATGAATGTGGAAATATGATTACATAAGAAACAACAAATTGCATAAGTCAAACAGGAAAACTAAAAAAGAAAATGAAACAGTGTGTTTTTGACGCAATAGAAATAGGGTGAGTTGTATAGAAAAGGACAACAAAAGATTAAATTAATTTTAACAATGAATGAAAAACATATGGATATATGCCAATATAAGAAAAAATATATAGAAGGGAATTTGTTTACAAATTGACACGCACAAAGAAACGGGATCAGATGGTCATCTAGCTGGGGAAAATAAGACAGAAAAAGAAAACATTAAATTATAATTAACGAAATTTGAAATTCTGCTTATCAAAATCCCAGTATTAAGCTTTGCACCAAGTGAGGAATAATAATGAATAGGCTAATTTAATTCTGTCTTTTTAGTGGATACATACATTATAAATATATTTATGAACTTTAACGTTTAAACGAAGGGATCAACATTTCAGACATTTTTTTCAAAATCACGAAACGTCATCTTAAAGATTTATATTGAACACTCTAAAAACTCAAATGTTAAATAAACATATAAAAGGTGGAAAGATTGACAACATTTCTAAATTAGTAGATTTCTGTCATATTACCTGTGAGTATCATGTTTTAATTTGTTAATTAAAATGTACTTTACCTGTGCTGTGTCACAAAACTCACTTGAATCCATAAATTTGAAATTTGGTTGTAATTAAAGTCCGAAGCCCGATCTCATTCCGATCTTCAAATTGGCATCAGTTTTCACACTACAAGTTGGAAATCAAGATTGAAAAATGAAAAGTTCTATATTTAATTCAATCTATTCGAGTTTTATTAATATACTGTGAAGATTAATAATGTTATGTTTAAAATATACAATGGATATCATAAATAAATATACGTAAAAGTTAAAAGCCAAGGTCATGAATACAAAGTAGATGAACCGAAATAAAATATCGTGAAATATATACATGAAAAGGAATTAGCAAAAGCGAAATAAAGAGAAGAGACAGGGAGAGAAAAAAGGGGAAAGGGAGATGCCATGAATTTAAAGAGTTTTTAAACAGAGAACCAGCAAGAAGGGAGAGAGAGAGCGAGAGCGAGTGATGGGGAGAGAAAGAATAATGGAGAGAGAAGGATTATAAAGAAGAGATGGATGGTAAGTATTCCATCAAAATACAGTGGAATACAGATAAATAAATGAAAATACTAAGCGAGAGGAAGAGATGTAGAGAAAAAAAGATGTGGGTAATTCAGTGAGAGGGGAGTGCAATGGGTAGAGAAAAAACAACAGAGAGACAGAGAGAGAGAAACAAATAGAGAGAGAGGGAAGGAGAGGGAGAGAAGGAGAGGGAGGGAAGGAGAGATGGGGGAGGGAGAGAGAGAGAGAGAGAGAGAGAGAGAACATGTATAATAAGAGGGTAAATTATATTTTTTATTATGTCTAGTCATCTTGATGAATGTAAAGTTCATGATTTATTCAAGTCATTGCATTCACATAATCCCAGGTACAGCTCTATCGATCTGTTATGAGAAACCACCATGTCGTCATACCCCCCTGGCTATCAAAACAACATTTCTTTTTTAACCCACAAAGGAAAGATTCAATCAAGGGATTATCTTTTATTCAACAATTTGAAAAGCAACGAAACGCGTTGCTTTAAAATGTATGAAAATTCAACAACACATTAGATTTCTACACGATAGAGCTACTTTCGAGGGTACAAGTTACCGATATGATGATTTTGGGCACTACTTCCTCATTTCACCGTTCAAGGTTATTTTCAATAAAATTATTCAACCTTAAAGATATTCCAAAATGTTGTCTGCATTTCGTTTTACCCTCTATGATATATCTATTAATAGTACAATGATATAAAGAATCTGCAGCATGACATTTTGTTCCTTAGTCGCTTGAATAAATAGAGTCTTTTTCTCATAATTTTTTTGGTGGGAAGATATTAATCCACATTTGCTATTTTCTACCCAGGTTTCATGGGCAACGGTTGAAATGAATGTAAAGAATAACAAGAGCTTCATTAACTTCATCAACCATCGATGATGATGATGATGATGATGCAATTTAGTTTTTACTTGACAATTTACTAAATGATAATACTTTCTTCCTCATTGCCATAGTATAAAGTTTTATAAAACTTACCCCTACATATCTGCTATTAACCTGACAGCGTGGTACTTCCTCATTCAACTACCTCTCTTTCCCTAGTTCAACATACATCAGCACCCAACACCAACAGAAGGGTGTTTCTTTCCTCCTAATTCGTTTCCTTTCTCCCCTAGTTGAGTGTGTCATTCTGTGTGAGATAGAGCATATTGCAAATGATACCAACTGCCTAGTTCAAGGGTCATTAGATGACATTCTAATTGTGCTTCAATAATATTTTTGTTTAGAGCCAGAATGGCATTATTCATCATATTCTTTAACACAGAGTAAACGCCCTTTTTGCTCTGAACAAACGGATGATAGGGTTAATAGGAAAGTATTCTAGTTATGTTTATAAACCTTTCTCCAGGAGATTGTGAAAAATGTCATTGAATCCTTTTATCTACAGTACAGAAAACACCTACAGAGAACACACACTGTAAAAAATAATTTGTTCATTGGTAATTTTTACGTATTTTTTCCATGTAGAATTTACTTGTAAACATTAGTTTTGCCACTTACGCACTAAATTTAAGTCTTGCTAACTCAAACTTTCAATTTAGTAGAACATACGTGGAATATTTAGGTAAAATCAAATACATAAGAACTTTAAGTAATTTCAGCCTGTATTAATTTAGTAATTTTAACTCAAAATCAGAAATTATACCTATTACTCAAACAATTTATGTTGATTATTCTTATCTTTTTAAAGTAAGGACCGATGCAGTGCGTAATAGAAATATTTACATAATTTATGAATATTCATTAAGACCAAATTAAACTCTTTTTTAAATAAAAAACAATTCTTTTTTGTGGTTGAATGAAAATTTAAGGACTTTAAAACATTTACTAATTCATTTAACATAGCTAAGCAAAGACAAGACAATTTTTAATTGTTACCCAGTTCAAAACAAATCAAAACTTGATATTTCAGGAAATTGTCAACCAATTTTCCTTTTAAGATGCTACGATCAAGTATATATAAAATTTGGAGCCTTTCAATATATGTCGAATTGAAGCGTATGTAATAGTTTGTGATGGTGGTAGATATATATATACGGTTAAATCTTAAATAGAAGTAGTGAATGATTAGTGGATGTTACTTGTTAGATTAGATGGGTACCAAATCGTGCAATATGTAATCCTATCATAGCTTTTTTTTAATTATCTAAAATGATTACAATACTTAAATTATTTACGTTAATGTAACTCGATTTAACTGAGTAAAAATTTATTCAGCAAAATAAGTAAATTCTACTTAAGATGCCGTAGGTAATATTTACTTAATAAAAATAAGGCAATTCTTTTCCTCAATTTTATTGAGTTATTTCGACTATTATTTTTTTACAGTGCACACTCTTTTCATCTGTAATTCGTTCATTTGAAGGGTATTCTTTCCAGAGAAATTGTTGTAAGAGCCATGTACGAGCTTTGCTTTCATGAATATTTCAAGTATGATTTTAAAAGTGTAACAAGGGGTTTGATTAACTCCAAATTTACCGCTATTCGGATCCAGACCTGAAGATTAGACAGAAATTTGACCAAAGTGTTATGCGGTTAATCATCTCACACAGCAATGGTCATGGGAGTGTATGGCCAGATAGTGATAACCAAAAGAGGGATGGAAAGGAGGGATGGGATTCGTTACAGGTTTTATTTATATTTAAGCAGGCCTTCAAGCGGTGGGCGGTTAGGGGCTATTAGGGGCGGGTGGGGGCGTCAATCCGTTTTATATCTTGTAAGGGGGGGGGGGGGGACACTAAAGTTTTAGTGTCAAAGTAAAGCATAGCAACATAATTTTCTATGCGTATCGTTCTTGCCCCCTCGACGTGTTGCCTCCATCCAACATCCCCTCTCTCTCTTACTCCCACCTCTCTTCTCTCAGGTTCTTACACCCTCTCTCTCTCCTCTATGTCACCCCCCCCCCCGTTTCTTTTGTTTCCCTTTTCTCTTCTTTTTTCCTTTTCTCCTTTTCTTTCTTTTCTTTTTTTTTCCTTTCTTTCCTCTCCTTCCTCTTTTTCTTTTTTCTCTTTCTTTCGTCTCTTTTCTTTCCTTTCTCTTTTCCTTTTCTTTTCCTTTTCTTTTTTTCTTTTCTTTCCCTCTCATTTTCCCCTCCCCCTTTTCTCATTTTTCCCGACAGCAGCGCAATTTTACCGACAATATCTCTTCTATCGTTGTTTAATTCTCTTTAAATTTCTCCTTTTACTCACAAAAATTCTCTCTTTCCCCCCTTTTTTCCATTTTTTTTTGTGGTTCATTTTTTTTTTTTTTTTTTTTTTTTTTTGGGGGGGGGCTACACGCCTGGCAAAATGGACCCCATATTATGCACACAGCGAAATTGCGTGCCCCCCGCCCCTTTCCCGGTAAAATACACCTTCTTATAATATCACCCCCTTTCTTCTTAAATTAGTCACTGTCAAATTAAGGGCTTAGTGTAAGTGAAATGGAAGGTATTTTCAAACGTTTTGGAACGTGTTTCATCAGCTTCAAGTTAGTCAAAATATTAGATGCACATTAATGACAATAAGGTAGGTGGTCATAACAAAGAAACCTTTCAAAAAAGGAAATGCCTTTTATTCTTTATCCTGATTATCATAGTAATGAGGGCCTGTGCTAAAACTTATTTAAAGTGAGTATTTCTATGAAACTTATCAGTGTCTTTACTAACCTAGAAGCAGATATTTAAAGATAGGAATAAGTTGACCATCATAATTTTGAACCTTCCATATCAAGTTCGGGAAAAATGAATACACAGGAATGCTGTTGTTTGTGTCCCCGAGAAGTGATCCAACTTTGTTATCTTCTCAGTATTGTGGTAGACGAAAATATATAGCATTACTGCATTAGCAGCTAGTCATCGTGAATTTGCATCATGTCAAAAGCCTAACAATTGCTCGTTTTTGTTAATACGGCCGATTGACGTTTCCTTTAGGACTTTCTACAAACTTTGATTAACTTATTTAATGAGTGTTTTAAGAGGGAAAAGACTTATGCTGATCTTGATCTAGTCATGTAATTTGGTCTGTAATAAACGTAGCACACAGTCACACACACACACACACACAAGAAATAGCTTACACCACCGATATCCGCGCGAATAATTTGTTGATGATCTATAACAATACCAACTTTCACCAATCAGAGAACTGGAAGAGTCAACGCCCCTTGTTAGCCCTGATCAAAATCCTAATTTAGAGCACATATTTTGTGCTTTATTTTTAGAATCTAAGGCACAATTTTGTGAGGTGGGGCACCATAGAGCCTATCATATGAAATACAAGCCCTCCAAAATGTGTGTTTATGTGGGGGTGGTGGACATACCCTATTGTGTCCTCCACCTTTACAAATAGGGGGACGAGTTCCCCTGTCCCACCCTAATTGACGCCCATGGACTATACACCACCACCCTAAATGCTGGAGGTTTTGTGGTCTAGTGGATAAGTCACCCGACTGCAGATCGCAAGGTACGAGGTTCTAGTCCCGCTGTAGCAATAATGTCATTTGGCAAGACGTTAATCTACATTTGCCACTCTCCACCCAGGTGTAAATGGGTACCTGATATGCTTGAGCGCTAGTTACTTTGGCAGCTCGGCTATAACTTGGTTAATATGTCTAAAGCGCCATGAGCGTCAAAGCCTTGCGGATACAGGCGCTTTCTAAATATCCATATTGTTATTATACGCCACGGAAGAGGTTGAACTAGAGTACAACATTCTAAAAACAGTTGGGTAAAACAAAATTACCCAACTGTGGGGTATTAAAAGGCAACATGCATTGTACAGCATTTGGTGAAATAAACATCACATTGTGTAAAAATGAACCCAATTTGGGGTAAAATTATCGCACAGTCGGGTAACAGGTCTATTTCACGTAACAAACATGCATCTCATTTTTATCCCAGAATTATGGGTAAAATGTTATCCATTTTTGTAAATAGTTGTATTTACACCACATCAAAATATTTACACAATAATTTTACGGAGACTTACCTCATCCTCTAACATCTACCTTCACATAGTTGGTTTAAGAAAAAAAGTATGCACCCTCGGGCCCTTTTTTTTAAAGCCAGTCCTGCATTGCTGAGATATACCTTCGGCTCTCCATAGATACCACGTCTGGAGTATCAAGGGACCATGTGCTGTCTGCGGATCTGATTAAATTTGCTGAGCTTATGATATTAATATGACGTTATACAAAACGTGCGCAGTCATCGTAATTATTTTTTGGTGCGCATTTCCTCAAACTCCGAAGCGAAGCGAGTCCTTTTGTATGCGATTCATATTTATCGTTATCCCTGGATTCCTATGTAAATAGTCTATATTCGTCCCTTTGTGCCTTTGTTTGGGGTTTTCGTTATATTTATTTTTCCCTTGCATCTCCCCAAACTATGGCGACGTAATGTCTTTTATCTGAGATGTATAACAATCATACCTTAAAGATAAACTTGAGTTTTGGTTTAAAACAAAAAAAATTCTCACAGAATCAAACGAAACTTACACTGAATGTTCAAGATTACCAAAAAAAATGTCATTCGCTGAACAATTTTGGTAGAAAATGTATATTTTGGCTGAGTAATGAGCATAGAAAGATGAGGAAATCAAGGTTAGTAGGCCCGACGCCATTTGTGTAGTCCCATATACATATTTCTGTGTACAGAGCTTGTTACTTTACCAAGACTGGGCCAAACTTATTATGATTTTAAATGTTTAATGACTCCAGAACCTTGCAGTAATCACCAATACTTAAATGCAACATGATCAACTTTTTCTGATCCATTCCACATCTTTTCTTTCATAATGTAATCGCATGACCAGAACTCAACTTATTTTTAAATGATTCTTTTTTTGCAAGTAAATATTCAAAACATATTCCCTCATTTGTTACTCTGTTATCACAATTATATTTTCGCGGTCATTTACTTAAACTATAACGATGTGAGATTTTAGTTAAAGAACTTAACTATTACATCTCTTTAGATTTTAGGTGAAAAGTGGAGATTCCATCCTAGATGTTTCAAAATTCATACTTTATTGATGATTACAATTAATTACTTATCCAACTTATATTAAACGGACTTAAGTTTTAAGAGGGCGTTACCATTACGAGTCACGCTTCTCAATAAGCCCCTCATTTTCACATGTCACATACTGTTCAAACTGTCAAATTTGGTTAGATGTCAATAATGTAATTAAACTATTGCAATTTGTATCATATTGTTTTCAGATGAAATATAATCCATATTGTTATAATGTTTGATTTCTGTATAACATTCGAGCATGTGAAATAAATAAATTCAATTCAAACTGCTATATCATAACGAACGACTGATCGCCATTTCCCACTAGACATTTGCAAGTTGAGGGGGCGGGATCGGCCCCATCTGCATAGCATGGCCTTTAATTGTATTCAAGGTATTTACCCCCCCCCCCCCTCCCCTCCATCCGTATTTTTCAATTTCTCTCCACGGTACATAGAGCCAAAATGTATACCTTGTCCTAGAATTGACCCTTCATTAATGTTCTAACAGTGTAACAATAAAAGCTGTTAATCTTTTTGCGCAAGAAAAATTGCGAACACCCACAATTTGATTCTTGTTAATTCTTGTTTCCTTCAGAATTAATCTAGAGGCTTTGGAAATCAGCGGAAGAAAAATCCCCCTTTTCACGTTGTTAAATGTGCTTTTGGAAAATATGTTAATTCATTTCATGTTTACATTTTCATTTATAAAAAATGGGATCACAAGTCAAGCATACGATACACAATGAAAATAAAAACATGCATAAGTTGATCACTCTGTTTATTTGCCTTTGGAAAATTTGTTAATTCATTTCATGTTTACATTTTCATTTCATATATATCACAAATGTGATCAAAAGTCAAGCATACGATACGCAGTGAAAATAAAAAAACATGCATAAGTTGATCAGATTCAGGATTGCCTTTATTCTGTACACGCACCCATGCAGGCACACATTATCATTGCTAACGACAAAGCTACATATGCCCCCCTTTTCACTCTGTTTTATGTGCCCTTGGGCAATTCGTTAATTCATTTTATGTTTACATTTTCATTTATCAACAATGGGATCTCAAGTCAAGCACACGATACACAGTGCACAAAACACAATGCATAAGTTGATCAGCCTGAGACTCAAGATTGCCTTTATTCTGTACTTGAATATACACACGCACCTACTCACGCACGCACACATGGATATTGCTAATGAGAACGCTACAAGTATATGTAATTGTTGTATTACCCAAATTACCCAATTAGATCATTTTTGTCACGAGAATGATGCTATCTGTCTTTAGTGCAACTCATCCCATCTTAACTTTAAGTACGCATAACAGTGGGCTCTCGTGGGTAATTCGACAACATTCGGATGTTACCCAATGACAGGTGTTGGCAATCTTAGCAAACCTTCAGTAATATCCTGCATATTCCACCCATTCTCCAAAATGGTAAAGTCATCACCCAAAGATTCTGCTAGAGACTAGGGGTATTTCTTGAAGGGACTATGGCTTGCTGTGTGCAGACTTGTACACGCATTAATGGTATTTCCACCAAGTCTGGTGTCAGCAAATTATGACCCCCTGCACATGGAAACTGACGACCCGGTCAGACACTTTAACTTCCTAATATTGAAAACCATAAATATCGAAATCAAAATCATAAGATTGAAGTAAAATGAAATGAAGAAGAGCGGGCATCACCCTGTACCCTTCCACACGAATTAAGGCCAAGAAAAGAGACGTTCTTGCTGGGAAAAAATGGACCATCAATGGCTATATTAGGAAGAATTGTCTTCCCCTTTCGCCAAGGTCCGACGCTACAATTGCTTATTATATTTATTTTCTTTAAATCTAAAAATCGACAAGTAATGAGTTGTGACGGTTTGTGCTTTATCCGGCATTAAACATAAGTCAATCTCCATAATAATCTCTCTTTCTCTCTCTCTCTCTCTCTCTCTCTCACGTTATACTATTTTAAAATTAAGATACACAATAATTATAAAGGCCATTTTCCTGTTCGAAATTTACAAACTCCCGTTTGCCCTTCCCTGGCCTGCTCCTCTGGGACAAATTGAAATTATTACAATATCACAGTATAGTTTGATGGCAAATGTAAAGCAAAACGTTTCCTCACTGTGCAACAATGACACTTTCTGCCCAATAAGTTTAAAGAACCCTGGTGTCGCTTTTGTATATCATGAATTCGTATTCCCCTTCGACAAGGTCATTATTCACAGTTTGATTAATAGGTTTTGACGGTTGATATTCGTGGTATGAATGGTCTACTTGTTGGTTTCCTGTGCTTGTTGTTGAATGTGCTGCCGGTAACGGGTCTGTGCACATCCGGTTAGTCGTGGTGAAGCCTGCCGAAGCAGTGGGGGAACTCATGTTCCTTTGCCGTCGAGATCTATGAACCAGAAAAGAAGAGATTACCAAGGGTATATAATTATTTAGACTTCAATTTTCAATTTTTCAAGTTCAATTTCATTTATTTCCACAGATTCATAAAAGACAATATAAATTACACTCAAATATAAAAGCATTATAACAAAAGATGAACCTGCAGAGGGGGTGATCAAAAACCACAAATGTTTATCGGAGATCATCCCCTGCTTAAAATTACAATATCAAAATACAATTCTTTTTAAAATAAATTAAACAGAGAGGGAATGAGAGTAAACTTGTCACATGTGATTTATTCAGGAAAATAGTGAATTCTACCCTGTTTGTTGCGATTGTCATTCACTTTCACATTATACTTTGCATGCAATGAGAGTAAAAATCGATAACTTGTGAATGAAACCTATTTCTTCTATAATGGTTCGTATGAATGTGTACCAAAATATTTTAAACTCATCCTCTATTCATCTCTTTCTTTTTCGCCTCCTCTCTCTTGCCCTCTTTCTTTCGCCCCCTTGATTTATTTTGACAGCAAAGCTGTTCTACCGAGCAGTTCTAATTAGGGGTCCACTTGGGCATTATTTCCCCTCTCCCTCTCTTTATTTCCTTTGTTTTTTCCCCGCAATACTAGCATTGATACTCTCTACTTGATTAAAACGAAATTAGTACAAATTACCTTTTTCGTTTACGAAGACAGATGAATATCACGATGACACTGATGACGACAAGAGTCACAGCTATGCAAACTATTGTCAGAGTCACATGTGTGCCACTACCAGGAACTTCAACTTCAAAATGCAAAGATAAAAGATTTATTAACCCGATTGCAAAGACTAGCGAGATATCAAATCAAGAGCAATTTCCATACCATATCGGAGATCCTATATAAATCATGTTAGGATTACATAAAGTTTCATCATACTATCTGAAAATTTCAATAAATGACGGAAAAGGCTACTGAAATTTCTGTAGGTTGATTTCTTCGTTGCTATATATTTAATTGATCACACTTTCACATTACAGTTAATTTACATATTTATCTAAATTGTTGGGAACAATAAAACAGACTATTACATGGAACAAAAGGGCATAATCTAGATTTTCCGAAAACCGTGAAATAATGATTATGATTATGAATTTATATCATAAAGAAACAAAATATAACAGAACAGAGAGTAGAATTTTTGAAAGTATTTTCAAGCCGGTTCTATAATATAAAGATATTAAGATGGAGTTATTGTTTTTTACTTCTTCTTCTTCTAACGCAAATAATTCATTAAGCTACGTAATTATGCATTTAATTGGAGCCATGAGGCCGGAACTCGAACCTCACTATTGCTTATGATGCTTTTATGGAATTCAAATAAATACTTATATGTACAAAATTATTTAAAAAAAACGAAAAGAAAACCCGTCAGTTACTTAACTTTTTTCTCAAAGTTATGTGTATATAGTTTGTTAGAAATGGTATAACTTTTATAGGGAAGAATCAATCAAGAGGAAATTCGATATGCAGAAAAAAACGAATTATTTCAGGTCACAATAAAAAAGCGATTTCCTAGGAAATGGGAAGACAAAAATTATGAAATGTAAACAGTTACCTTTGAGTCGAATTGGTTCTATGAATGGTCCATTCACAAAATAAATATCCTTTAAAAGTGAGAAACAAGAACACAGAAAATAAAGAAGCATGAAACCATTCTATATTGAGTTTTTGTTTCAAGAAATTTGAATTCATCTTCGTTGGGGGGAATGAGCAAATTAAGAAAGTCATTATAAGTTATCAATTCATGGTCGTGTAATCGGCTCTAAATGATTGCTGAGCTTTGTTCCTCCTCCATCATTACAGATGAATAAGATAGAACATCTCTATATTCAATTTAATCCATGAACTACTTGGTAAAGCGCCTTTTTTTCACGTTTCAGAGTTTTTCTATTAGCTTCTCAAGTAGTGAATTGGAATATGGTCAGCACTATTAATCTACTTTAAAAAGAGACATTGAACCCCGTAATAACATGAATACATCCATATTCTCTTTATATCGTAAATGCACAAATTCACGCACAGTCGAACAGTCGTACACACACACACACGCGCGCGCGCGCGCACACACACACACACAATAGTCACGCAAGCTTGCACATTGTGTACCGCCAATATAGAAATCACGTAGTTATAATTTGAATTCCTGTGAAACATTACGAACTTAGAAATTCTTTATGAAATTAAGTATAATATGTTTGTGACTATCATAATAATTATAATAATAATAATAATAAGAGGTATATATGAGGCCCCGGGGAGGCGGGGAATGGGGGCGGCGGGAGGGGGTACACGCATCTGGTATACGGGGATATGCCTCTATGATGGGTCACTCTTTCCACACACACAGATCCCTATATACTTATGGGGCATGATATTTGTGTTAGAAAATCCATTGACTATATAGAAGTGGTCTTACTTTTAGGTATAAGCCTTAAACGTGAGATATTTGTTTCTATTTTCGCTATAAAAAAATTCAGATGCAAATATAAATTTCAAATTTCCAAATCTTTATCCAAATTCCAAATAATGGGTACCCTCTTTTGCCAAAATGACGCTTAGAAATGAGCAAAATCTCAATCTCCCTCCTCCCTATCCCTACCCCACCCCCATCGTAGGTAAAGCGAAGGTTATTTTTACCCCGTCCTGATGAGAAGGTGAGTACACTCTGATAAAGCAGGAATAAAAGCTGTCAGGATTCAAAGGACCGCTGGTGGCATGCAGGGTCGTTGCTCTCACAGTAGCCCGTCTTCTTCGATGATCTTCATTTGCTTCGCCCCAAGTGTTGCATTCAGATTGAACTTCATATCGAGAGCCTACTGTGATCACATTGCCAGCTGGAATGCTAGAGTTATGACAAAAGAGAGAAGTTCGTTTTCATCGTATCTATAACGCAACACCTTATTAGCGAACTTAAATACTCTGAACTATTGAAGAAGTAACCTGTGCCACAGTGATTAAATGGGGTTTCTTGAACTGACGAATTTGATCAAGATGATAGACATTTCAGACACACATACGACTGCCTTATGGTCGTTCAGGATGCGAGCGATTTAAAACTTAAAATTTTACCCGCTTTAGCAATTTGCTTCACGAGCACTTATTCTACACCATTCATTCCAGTGTCACGATTGGCTTAATATGAACACTAACCTGTGGCTAATAAATGTCATCATTTGTATTCAGATACTCGTTATTAATTCATGAAGAGGGAATGGGGAGGGGCATATGTTCCAAATAACATGAAATCAGTTACATTTAATAAAGTGCTTACCTGAATGACAATTATTTCGCATAATTTATACATAGAACTGTTTAATATGAACTGCTTTTTGTAGGAAAAAAGGCTTAATACTTCTTTTTTAAAAGTCACACTTACGTCGGGAAAACCATTGCACTGAACGGGGTTCCTATCCGGGCTCTTGCGATACTGTAGTCCCTCGTATTGTTAATGCCGTAAGCATTGTCATTGGAATTAATACTAGTTGTTTCATCATACAGCTGAACAACAATAACTTCAAAGCAACTATAAGTTAAAGATCGAAAGAAGAAATACATTACTTCAAAGACGACAGCATGATTAATATCGAAGTTCATTAACCCCTTTTTATGTCAAACAAAATTGGAAGGTACATGCATCATATCATAATTATAAGAGGGTTATCTACAGACTTTGCCCTCAAAATTCATTCATTTCAATGTATTTATTTGTCCAATGTACATTCAATATGGATATTTGTTTCGCTCACGTGTAAAATAAAGGCTCAGACATAAACATTGAGGGCGAAACGTTGACGCTTTATACAGAAAGATGCATATTGGTTACAGTATTTTAAGAACCATGTTTTACAACGCTTACTTTCATTTGCATTATTAATCTTGGGATGCATACGGTGCCCTCGTACTCGTGTGTTTCAAGTTCGGCAACATCACCCGTATGCTTGCCGATCACCCGCGACCAAGCAGATATTTTTCGGGAATGGTTTTCTTATAATAATTAATGCGCTTTCGATAACTCATATTAACGTACAACTGTTTTATAACGAGTTGAAATTAGTTTATTTCTCTCCTTGGTTTACAAACTGTGAAGAGGGGCAACTGCCACCCTGTTCCTCTTTAAGATATGCTAGTGCACTACATGCGATGAAAAATGAAAATACCTGATAAGTCCATTTGGATTGTGATAAGCCGGTATGTTGATGTCAAAACTGTAATCGCTGATGCCACCAGATACGATGGTTGGTGTAGCTGGTTTTACAGGAACTAAAACATCCAAGACAACAGTAAAATTCATAGGCGAAAGTTAATGTGTATTTAAATTGGAAGGGTAATATAATACCTATAGACTGAAAGCTGAGGAACAACACATTTGTTTATAAACGGAGAATGCCTAATCGAAACGATGCTTGATAGCCATTTTCATTTAACTGGTACAACAGCCCCGATAGCAAAGACTTTAAAAGAATTAAACCTATTGAAATGTGCGAACGTGATAATCATATTACGTAGTCCCAACACGATCTCTGTGGGCATTACAAAAGGTTCTCGGAATTGTTCCAAAGCTAACAAACAAACCACTTTTAATGACTGAAACGCATTCATCCTCCGCCTAGTTCCTTGATGGCACTACCCAAAACAATAATTTTCCACAAAGATCAAATGAACAAAATGATGGAATTATGTAGACCTATACATGCATGTCCTGAAAGATAATATATTACCTGCTTGCAATGTTGTAAAGATTTCACTGTAGGCCAATGAACCATTCAGCTTCATATGATCAGATATCCGTGGCTCTAATGCAAACGCTACCACAACAGCTCTGTACGAAAGGTAAGGCCGAAGGACCAAAGTATGTTCCAAAATATTGGCAGTTACATCTGTATCAAAGCAAAAAATCCAAACAAATCAGCCTTTAAAAAGGTACTTAGTGATTCAGGTCGAATTGAGCAGTGCAACCCTTTGCAGGGAATAGTCATTTTTTTGCGAACAGATTTCTGTCGAAATCTCCTATGTCATATAATGGCTAACGTATATTAGGATTTTTTTTAAATTGATACCTCACTTTCATTTCAATGGTTAAAATAAACATTTGCAAAGATAATTTATATTATTTTCTCCATAACAATTATTTTTTCTGAACAGGCAAAACAAACATTTGCGTGGGAAATGGATATAAGGAACAGCCAAAATGACATAGATGTTCAGGTATACATGTGGGTCGTTAAATTTTGCATGGGCCGGTCTTATTCAGTTCCAGTTCGCCCCATGCAGCCTTTACACATTTCTTTCCTTACCTGTTTTTTCTGTTGTACATGAGAGTGAAGAACATCTTTCAAGGACAGCATACACGGTGTAGCCTTCCACAGGTCCATGGTTAAACAGTGGTTGTGTCCAGGAGACGATGGCTGAAGACTCGGTCACATCCGTAACCGTTACGTTGTAAGGAGGACCTGGCTCTACAAAAGAATGTCAAATTATGAAATGATTTGCCATGCGAGCGGGGGGAGGGGTGGTTCGCTAGAAAAGGGGATGAAAATTTCCCCTGAAATGTCTGTCCCAAAATAATGTGTAAACAGCTCATGACCATGTGTGAACAGTTGTCGGGTCTAGGCGACTACAGCGGTCACATATCCTTGACCATTTGTTTCGTAGGTATATAGTCAGGTTCCATGTAAGAATGGGAATTGCACGGTTCCTCAAATTATCCGTTGGAAATGTGTATATTGGTTAAAATCTTTATAGCTCTTCTTAATATAACTTTTATATATATAAATATAATTTTAAACGTTGTTTCATTTTTACGATTTTGACGGTTGTCAATGTTATGGCTGTTCTTGTTGACAATCTAACAACCTAATGATTATTTCGTTCGTTGGCGCAAATTTGCCTAAATTGCTTTTATTGATAATTTCAGGTGGCACAAGAATCTATTCCTTCACAAGTACTTTTTTTTAATATATAATATAGCTCTCTAAATTGAAAAAAAATAGAAAATTCTCAGGAAATAAATCATATAAAATATATTTGCATACGATTAGTATATTTGCACCTCAAGATAAAATTTGTATCAAAATTAGAGCTCTGTATTTGATGTTATTATGATTTGAATGTTCCATCCTGTCAAAAATAATTAATGTTATTTCTTTCTTTCAACAAACTTCGTTACACTATTCTCTTCACCGGCTTTTAATGTTGTAAATTCCTCGCTTGTCGCCTGTGAACTGTTCAGTATGTCCCCGGGACTAGGTATTCTGGAGTCAATGGTGTATGCTACGACAATTACTCTGTATGTTGCAAACGGATCCAGATGTAGATTTTGACTCACCCGCTTCTGTCTTAAAATCTGGAATATTAAAGAACAAAGAAATGAGACCAGATATATGTGGTACAATAAATAAATAAAACAATTTATCTTTATATCCATTCTTACATCCAATGCATTTGACAACATTAGATACAATGTGATCATAAGATGGGGTAGATATAATATCTCCCCCCCAAAAAAAAAATAAATAAATAAATTTAAAAAAAAATAAAAAAAAATAAAAAAAAATAAAGGCCAATTCATAATAATCTGATAACCTACAAGATAAACAAAAAACACAAACAGGAGGGACAATCTTGGAGAGGAGGGAGCCTGTCTCAGACAAACGTCACTAAACTTTACATGTATGTTCTATAAATGATTGCAGTTACAGTGACAATGAACAAACTTTAAATTCAGAAAACCATCGGAATGCTAAGCAGTAATATTGGTCTTAGATGTTGAAGGTCCTTAATAGTATATGTTTATCTTCATTTCTTGTCAACCGTACATGTTGGGTTCTTACATTTCTCTTTATAATTCGAACGCCCGAATTCCAAAAAGAGGTCTATCTTGAGCCATAACGTAAAGTATACGCTCTTGTCGTCATATCCCGTGGCCGCCAATAACACGCGGTAAAGGTTTCAAACAATAGGTAATCAATGGTTTCAGGGTTGAATCTAGGGTTTAATAGACCAATTTCGTAATGTAATCAAATGAATGCACAAATCTTTGTTGAGTGCCTGGTTAAACTTATATCATTCACCTGTTACGAATAATTGTATTTCAATAGTAAGAATGCGAATTGCATGCATTACGTGTTGTTAGTAGGACACGCCATAATATTTGTCCTAACTATCAACAATTAATGTATGTACATATTGTGATCACACAAAGAAAATGGTCTTAAGCCTCCTCTGTAAATTCGAAC